>VCCN01004114.1:27950-42902 GCA_006491835.1 Architeuthis dux | reverse complement strand
ATATATATATAAATTAATTACTGCATATTCAACTGAAAAGGTCTCAAAATGCAAGAGCCTTTATTTAAAATCAGCTCTCCACATAAGTGTGTTAACGAGTTAAAACTATTCAGCACTAGAGATACCGTATCCAACTTAAAGTAAACATCAGGGATTTTACAAAGTCTATCTGGTTTTTAGTCAGTTGACTTTCTCTTTAGTGACTGCGTGTTAGGGATCCTCATTAACTGGCACTGAAGCAGCCAGTTTGTAATTACCCACGTTTTCATGTTTGCAATTGCCTGAACACAAACTACGTAAAATAGATGATTTAAACTTGTTTTTCTTTTTCATTGTAGCAACCACCTTATACTTGTGTGGTCTGATACAATTCCTACACAGCCAAATGTGCATACCTATGAGATTAATACTAACGCCCTTCTCGCTGTATTTCAACATCTGAACAGAAACCAATTCAACTTGAGAAAGAGATAACTCACCGTCAAATATCTAAAGGACCTAAAGGTGTGCGAGTTTAGATAATAAACACTGATGTATCAATACGCTAGGCTTCTCTGAATATATGAACAGAAGGTCTTGAGATACATTCATTTGTGCATGTGAGTAGGAAGGAGAGTAAAACATGAAAATACTTTCTGTGTGTGAAAGATATATACAAATATCCGTTTGAAACTACATAAGTCATATGAAAAATGTTATTTGCACTAAACTCTTGTGTCAGTTCCTAAACGAAATGTGTAGTCCAGGAAGTCTATAATTAATTATTTAGTACGGGTAACAATACATGCTACATGATTCTGGATTGACTGAATTCATTTTGGAAGATTTCACTATATACATTCTACAACTCTCATAATACATATGCTTGGAAACAATCCAATATGTAACACATAAATTAAGAAACAGCCATATCAGAATCCACGACGTAGAATATAGTGTCCTTGTATATATTTTATTGTTGAAGAAAACGTAACTGGCTTAGTGGGTCAAGTACTGGGAAATGGAAACAATAAAACATTCGGAAGTCCTCTCCCGATGATAACAGTCGTGCGTAAATCCACTTTTTTCGTGATGCCTTTTATTTTGAACCTCGTACATATACGTGCTAGTACAGTGCTTGCGTATATACGAGACATCATTTAGTTTACAGACGCCTAAAGTCATGCATTATTTAGCAGATATTTCCTGACCTGAAGTAAACCAAAAATAGATTCACGGTCTAAAGATGCAAATCTTCTACTGTCCAGAATTCCGTTTCCGGTAGGGAACGTCATTAAAAAAAAGGTAATCAATGAAAGTCTATATGCGTAGAATGAGTTAACATCCTTGTGTAGTTAGTGATCCTCTCTATTTAAACTGATTCTTTTTTTATATTTTTAGATTTTCAGATGTGTGTTTAGGAAATGCCACCTCTTCAGTCTGGTGCCCAAAAGGACGATTCCCAAGAGAAGATGGTACCTGTCAAATCTGTTACGCTTATTGCGGTAAAAGCGGGTAATTTCTTCTGCTTCTTTTCCGAAAATACACAGTCCTATATCTTATTTTATTATGTTTCTACTGCCGCTATAGTACAGTTGTATGTGTAGTTGAATGTTAAAAGAGATGTTATTTATTTGTAGGGGCTTTAAGGTATGCTTATTCAGAAGACTATTTGGAACTGGAAAGGTATAATTTTCAAGATGGCCACCAGATCCTTAAAATACCCATTACTCCTTCATTATTCATCCTAGACAAGTTTTTCCGACGGTATTTTGTAGTATCAAGTGTGTTTAATAACACCAACGGTTTACCACAGTCTCACAATTAGAAAGGCATAATTCTCAAAATGGCGTCAAAGATGGCCGCCAAATTAGTTGGCTGCATTTATGCAAGAAAAACCACCTTACCCCTAACATAATTGCAACATAGGTTTTCTCAACGGCTTTTTGTAGTATCAGGTGTTCTCAATAATATACTAAAAGTCTACCACAATAGACAGCGGACATAAACAGACGTCCTTTCACAACTCATAAGCACTTCGCCAACTGATCAAGACTCACTATTTACAACGTTAAAGCTCGCTATAAATATAAGTTGTGGTTGGTGAAGAGAGGACAGTCATCGCCCTACACCTAGATCTTTACGAGCGTGCTGTGAAGATAAGAAATGCTACTGGAACTATGAATAATCTAGTGCTGCGCATGGGTGAGTTCCATATTGTTTTTGCAGCGTTACATGCCCTTGGAAAGTACTGTGGGTTCGAGACTGGATCAAATATGGATAGAGCAGGGAATCTACGGACCAGTGCCAATAAGACAACTGTTTCGTGGGAAGTATTGCTTACCGTTGCAAATCTTTATGGTGCAAATAAGGATGCAAGAGATAAAGTTCATTTTGACTGCACCAGAGATATCTCGAATGATTAACGAATTTTGGGAGAGGAAAAACGAAATGAAACGAAGCAACTGAAGCACCACCAGCTGTATAGCACTGTAGCAAGTCGTCTTTGAAAGAATGTACAGAAAATGAAAGAAAGTATTTTGAATCATGCTTGAAATCCATTTGGCCAATAATTCTGTGGTTTGTAACCTTGTGCTACAGCATTGGAATACATATGTATTCCAATGCTGTAATACAAGGTTACACTGAAGTTGACACACTTGAGTGTGATTCAAAAGGACAAGACAGATATATAGAATTAATCAGAAAAGTTGATCACAAATTCAGAAAAATCTATATGGGGCAAAATGACGAAGATGAAACTAAAAACAGTTGCATCTGCAGCAACGGTCAATAAATGGGGAGAAGATTATCGAGCTAAAAGAATAACAAGCTTTGCTTACTTTGTTTCTACTCATACAGAGAGCACGGCCAGAATTAATGAAATTATCCAAAGCCATTAACGAATTTTAAATCACTGCAATTCCCAGGCCTCTTTTTTCAGCCGACCTTGATGAACGAGGCATAGGTTGCTGCTGATAGTGAAAGTAGAAGAACAGAAATTACTGAGCAAATTGCATACAGAGTAGTCATTATTGATGAAAAAAGATGAAAGTATAAAGAACATTGGACAGCTTGCTGAAAGAGTTTGTTACATACAAGGATCACTTAAAGAGCAGACCCGGAAAAAGGAGCCAAAGACATTGATCCCATCAAGTTCCATGACATAATCAATGAATGCAGGAGGAATTAGCATGTCAGACAGAAATACTATGACAATTCTCACACGCACATACATGTACAGTCGTCTTATTTTTCATTTTAAAAATCCAGCTATCCATTGCATTTTAAGTGATAATCACGAAGTCCATGATGTTTTTCCGACACAATGCACACTAAAAGTTCGAACACTTGAATAAATAAATAAAAATAAGAAATAAAGTTCAATCATAACATGTCTATATTTGATTCTCAATCATTATCCTTAAAGATCAAAGTATGATCAGTAACTACAGGCGTATGGTGGGAGCCCAAAATGTTTTATAAATAGTAGTTCACCTACCGCATTTCTACTGACATTATACAATAACAAATCTCACTAAATGTTTGAGAGGGCCCCTCAAGGAGCCAAGCTCACAGATCCCCAAATCTACGCCCCTGATATAGTACAGTACTAATACATACATTATAGACAGGAGCGGGGGGGGGGTAATATTCTAGTACGTTCACAAATTGTGCACTCAATATAGAAGGCTGGCAAAAGGTTTATGCTGCAATCGCATTCTGTTTTCTGGAACTGGCAGCATTAGATTTATTGAATGAGAATTACTCTCCTCTTCAACTCTGAAGATAAAGAGGGCCAGCAGTTCTAGAATTTAATTGTAACATTTGTCACGGTCTTTTAAATAGTCCTATGCGACAAAATGTTTCTCTAAAAACCTGAGGGTTTCCGAACGAACCGGAATCTAGCATCTTCGCTGACAATTTATGATGTACACCTTTCTTTATAAACGGTTTGTTTATTATCTACAAAGCTACTGGTTAATTCTGCTCAATAATATACTTCAAAGCTTTGCGTTCAGTTTAGTCTTTCCTTTGAAAATGGATAGATAAATTATCGTTTTGAAATTTTAACTCGTATTTTTAACTTCTTTTGGTGGCGGGGTAACTTTAAATGCTTTTAGCCATAAACATTCCGCTTACAAGAGAAGTACGTCATTGCCACCTTGTTATAGGAATAACTACGATTATTAAACTACATAAGTAGAGGAAAGAAACATTGATCAATACAAAAATGCTGATAAAGCCAAGTGTCCGGTAAAGTTTATTTCAAAAAGGTTGTTTCAGGTTATTTTTCGCCTTTCAGATGTACCGGTCCATCAGCCATAGTCGGAGCAGGAGGCTGCAAAACATGTTGGAAAGGCATTGAAATAAACTCTACTCATATCAAATGTATACTCCCCTACCTACCGGGATGTTCCACTGGTTACTATTTGGATAACGTGCCTACACACCCAAGTCTTCCTCTAGCCGGATCAAAGGTGAGATGGTTATATAAAGGCATTTATACGTATTTCGATTGTAAAATATTTAGTTGAGCTTTCAGATATTTATTGGATAAAACTAGCTTTGGCACAATGCCAAATTCATGACGTCATTAACGATACCTTGCAAAATAACATGCTATCGCTCTGCGGCAAGCGCCCTTGTTTTATGTGTATGTGAAAATCAAAATAACAGGTTGCAGCGACTCCATAATTCTAGTGGATTGAAAGAAAAGACTCATTTGTTCATTATCTTATCTTCAGCATAATATTTTAAAATCATTCAAAAAACATTTTAAAACACCTTCGTAAGAAAGAAATATAAGGAACGCAGACTGACCAACAAACTGACCAAACGACTGAAAACATTATTTACGAAATATGTAAATGAAAGATGATGATTGCAGTCAAAACCAATTAGACAGAAACCGCATGAAAAATCTTTCTGTGCGCAATTTTTTATAGAATACCCACAGCATTTAGATAAATTACAGAAGTTGTAAAGAGGAACAATGACATGTCAAAATCATATGACCAAAGCAAGTATAGTAAAATAGATTTTATAAAAATAAATGGATAGAATTTTCATGAAAATGCTCTGGCATTTTTATTTGTGCTAGAGATTAACAAACGATAGTAAATGACTTTTTTCCGACAATTATGCAATTTTCTTATGTTTAAGGATTAAACGTCACTTTAATCTCTTCTGACTACCATTGCAACATGCTAGTAACAAATACATGACTGGCGACTGGACTAGGTGATGGGAAAGTTAGTTTCATGCCTTTTGTAAGAGCATTATAATTCACCAAATGTCTGTCCATCCGTCCGTGATCGCAAAACTCAAGAACGGTGGTTACTAAGCGGGTTTTTAGCAAGTTATATGTTTTTCTTTTGTGGGGGGTTCAAATTACAATGTGAGTTTGTGCTGAATTGGTCCCTTATTTTTTGTCAGGCTGCATACATGCTTACCTAAAGATTTACTATATTCTACTCTAATAAGGAACAGTGTGATTGTCTTGGTTCTCTGTCCGTAACCATGGATTCTTCCGCCTGAAGGTAACATTGTTGCTGATAAAAATATCTCCTACCCACCATTTGAAACAATGGACTTTTACACTGTAACGAGTTTTTTAGTTTCTTTTCTGAAAAGAAATCATTTAATAAGGTTGGTGCAAAAATAATTGCGGTTTTTGTCATTTTAAACTTTGATGCTTATTTAACTATGTTCATGGAATATACCATTTTAAAGCATGAGTTTCGCTCGTTTTCTTTTCACTATTTATTCTGGTTTATTTGAGGCAAAAGGTTTTCGTGTACAAGTTCAAAATGGGACGTAAAGCATTTGCTCGCAATATCAACCAACTATTTGGCCAGGGGACAGTCAACGAACTTACAACTCCATTTTGAAACGGAGACGAGAGCCTGGAAGATGAGGAGGGTCGTGGACGTCCTTCTGTGATTGACGACATCCAATTGCGGGCCAGTATTAAGGCGGATCCACACAAAACAACTCGAGAGGTTGCAGAAGGACTAAACGTTGATCATTCAAAAGTTGTTTGACATTTGCACCAAATTGGAAAAGCAAAAAAGCATTACAAATGAGTGACGCATGAGCTGAACGAAAATCACAATTCTTCAGAATCTACACATTTTGCCATTTTGATTAATAACTTTTATTCTAAGGTGAGATATACTGCTTTAAAGTTGATGGTGAAAAACCGAAATTATTTTTGCACCAACCTAATAGAATTCAAATACAGGTCGTCCTAGCTTTTCGAAAGTTCGCTTTACGCCACTGTTTTTTGCTTTGCAGCAAACTATTATATACAGGGCACACCCTTTTCCCATCTCTACTATACCCCAGTCTCCTGTACCTCCAACCACCACAACCTCCGATGAATCACCCTGACATACCATTCTGGGGTCTGGGAACGCTCTAAATATGTTCCCATTTATTAATAGTACGTTTAGCGAAATCACTGCATATCCCTGAATCTTCTCACTAGTCTTATTATAATTCACTGACTTTCCGTCCGTATGTGTTAGCAGAATCCAGGAACCATACAACATATCCCCATGAAATATTCTGTGTGTACTAATGGGACCCTGCAGCATGTTTTATGCAAGTCTTTTAAGATTCCAACACTTTTCAAGTTTTTAGTGGTGGGTTCGATTTACAATGTAAGTATTATGGTAAATCGGTCCCATGTTTTGTGTCCGCCGCGTTCAAAAAATGTACTATTACTTTAATTCACCTGATGTCTGTTCGTCCATCTGTGTTAGCATGCCTTCCACTTTAAATCTTTTCTCTTGAAATGAAAATATAATAGAAACAAAAACTTTCAGCCAGCGCCTTTTAATCGATGCATAATGCATTTTCCATTTTGGCTTAGGTTTGCCGGCGATGTCACCCACTGTGTGAAACGTGCATGGGACCCGGAGTTGCCTATTGTATACGATGCAGATTTTACAAGCTGCATTATCTTTGCGTTGATGAATGTCCTTCCAACACGAGAGCCGACGAAAAGAGGCGACTATGCATCGACACCAGTGACAACCCTGAGAGAGCGATGATTCAATACATATACAACACGGGAGTAAACGAAACCCTGGCTCGAAATAACACGTCAATCAAAGAAAACGTTACCGAACACTAAACTTCATTGTGCATTTGTTATTCAGTGTTTCTCAACTATTATAATTGTCCAGTGGCTTACAATAAATCTTCTGATAATGTTCGAACTGCTATCAGATTTATAAAATCATTCAGTTTCTTGGAGACTAATGATTTATTGAAATAAGTTGAAAGAAATTTGGATATAGGTTCCCGACAGACAATTACAGTTGTACATTTTAAATGAATATAGAAAGGGTTCACTGACTTGTCCAACAGTCAAACTATAGGTCTTCAAAATAATGTCCAATATATTTCTAGATCATTTTGCATATGAATTAAGGAATTAGTTATTTTCTTGAAAAATTGAAAAAATAATTTTTCAGAGGCATCACGAAAAATCTCACTTCAGTATATATCATACAAAGCTGCATTCATAGCAAGCTACCTGAAGATTTCTTAACATTTTCAAGAATATGCAAATATCATTTATGTCTCCTGTCCATAGTAATTTTTAAATAACAATTATTAAAATTAGAGTATGTCCTTCAAATTAAGCAAAAATAATACAAACAACCTATTGTCGATTCATGCAATTATTTTATTTGATGATAATCTGAAAATGTATAAAAAGAATTATAAAAAATGATTTGATCCTCTAACACAATCATAAAAAAGGTAAACTTTTTGAGTTTTTCCTTTCTTATTCTTGGAAAGTATTTTTTCATTAATTCGTTTACCGTTATTTTGTGTTAAAGCGGATTTTAAGGGATTACTGAAATTATGTGCTATTTCAATCACATAACGTTTACTCTTAAAGAAGAACTGCCTGTGTTGGACAAGTTTCATTTTTAAATTGTTTTTCCTTTTATTAATAGCTACCTGCTTTTAAAGACAAATGCTTCTTGTGTATTTTTCAGTCTATTTATTTATACGGTAGGATTCTGTTAGTAAAATAAATGGGCAGCATTCTAAAATGAAAATAATTATTCTATTAACTTTACACTAATTTAAATTCTTTTTTGACACATTGTACTTTAGAATGTTTTATTGTGTATAAAGGAATTGATTTTTATTTCAAATTAGCTTAATGTATAAAGAAAAATTGATTACATGAGAATTCTTAAAGAAGACACCGTTTTCATGAATAAGCTTTTTTTTCTTCACTGATTCATGACATTAGCTGCTTAATGAATCTTGCTGAACCTTAAGAAACGAACAAACCATTTTGCTTACATCAAGCGATTTTGAAATAACCTTATTCCCCATTGGATTTTAAAACTGTGTTTATTTATTTATAAGTTATAATTTATTTTATTAGAAATATTGATGACTTCCAAACGAAATCTGTTCTGTACAAAATATGAATTTATTACTCGCTAAGCAAAGATAGAAATAATTGTCGATTATCGCATTTTGTTTTAATCTTTATATTCGTCTGACCATGCATTGCATACAATAAATCATTTTGGATTCAAGATGTGTTGGTTTTTTATTCAGTTTTTCTATCAACGAGAGATATGGCTCGATCATAGAACATTTCCTCAACGAAATCCTTCAGTTCAATGGCTGATCATTTCATTTGTAAAATCTACATTATACAAAAGATATTAACGGCAACAAAATAACTTTTGTATTTAGTGCTGAATTGCTATATGATTATTCATAGCTCAAATATTAAGTTGATGTAGAAGTTCCCAGTGCCATCGTTTGGACAGTGTTATAGAAATCCAGTTGTAGTACATTGTTTACAAGCCTTAGGGGAAAACAAAAGCTAAGATAATGGATTCCACATGAACTTCCATAAAGGAACATCAGTCACCATTTGAACACTTGTCAACACAGGAAAAAAGACTAGTGACGAAAAATAAATGTATTATGTATTATGAAGAAAATAGTGGCAAGGCCCAAGACATCCTTCAATATATCAAACTAAATGGAATCAAATTAGGAAAAAGGCATTCCTTTCTGTTTGGTGGGATTCGAAAATAATTCTTTATTCTTTTTAAACAATGCTGCAACCTGGACAAAATGTTACTACGCTACACAATTGGCGCATTTGAATCATGCTTTGGAACAGAACAGACATTTTTATGGACAAGAAAGTAGGCTGGTGAATTTTCTGCATGACAATGAATTTGCTGTCCATATGTTGCGAATGCGACGCAGCAAACCATCATGGCGCTGGGATGGGAAGTTCTTCCACATGAGGCGTATTCTCCAGATCTGTGACCTTCAGACTACCACTTTTTCGCTCCATGCAGCACCCAAATATTTCAATGCATTGAAAAGTTCCTCGAAGAATTCATCGTTCAAAACGATGGCAGACACACTAGTCATTCCACACACTATCATATACCAAAAGAGTATAGAATCGAGTGAACTACCAACACATTGGAAAAAGGTAGTCATCAGTCTTTAAAAAGGTGATAGAGGTGACTGTCCTGTTTCTTTAACCTCTATTATTTGCAAATTACTGGAAAAACCATCAAACACATAAATTCCAACAACATGGTATGTGGATTTACTCGAGTAAACAGTGTAACCACAAACTTATTGGTGACCATAAATATATGGTCGGAATATCCCTGTAGATGTCCTATACCTTGATTATAAAAGGACTTTTGACACAGTTCCACATATGCACCTTATTAATCAAGTGGAGAGCTTCAGTATTACTGGACAAACGCTGCAATGGATTAGATCATTCCTGACCAAGCGCCGCCAGAATGTTCGGATAAATGGAGAAGAGTCATCCTGGTCCCCGGTCCTCAGTGGAATTCCTCAGGGGGCGTTTGTGAACGATCTGCCAAAGGATATCCGTACCCTCATAAGTATGTTCGCTGATGATACAAAGATCCACTCCCCGTTACCGTCTGATGAATCTGGAGACCTACTTGTGGAGCACATTACAACGGTGGGCCAAATCTATTCAGATGAAATATCATCCCGACAAAGCAAGGTCATTCACTTAGGTAGAAACAACAAAAAAGGAACTACACCATGATTAAAGATGACAGAACACAACACACACTGAAGGAAACTACAGTGGAGAAAGATCTTTGCTGAATACAGCAAATAAGACACTCATTTGGGTTCATCATAGAATCTGGAACAACATACGTAGAGTGGATACTGACGTTTATTGCTCAAAATGCCCTGATGAAAATGCTGACTTCATCTATCTGCAGTAAAACCAGAGGACACAACCATAAACTACAAATTCAGACCTCCACTGCTGTTAGTAAAACCTTCTCTCGGCAAGAATAGCAAACGCCTAAGTGAAAAGACTCCTCCGAGAATATCAATATTTTTCTAAATAATCTTTATTCTGATGTCGGACATACCAAATTTAACTACCATTTTTCTAATTAGTTTAAACCCAGAAAACTACACTGAAGCTGGTTTAATGACGCAATTAACTGCTGTCAAAAAGCCTATTTCAAGTATATTCAAAACCGGAATCATTCTTTTATAATGAAATACACAATTTACAAAGTTGGTGTAAACTACGGAATTACTTTGATGACCAAATAATGATGCTATAAAGATTTTGTCAAAAAATGCTGCAAACTTTCACATTAAATTTGCAAGGTCACAATCGATAGTCAAATCTGGTAAGTACATTTGCGGTATTTGGTTTGTTAATGCTGTACGTAGTTCGTGGAAAAGATTACAAGACATTTTAATAGCAATTAGTTTGTTGTTTATAACATATAAGTTCATAGAAATGTATTTATAACATTATAAATCATGGTAGTCTGGCTAAGTTGCTATGACAACGATTCCGCTGATGTATGGTTGTACGAACGGAGATGACAGACACGCGTGTATCATGTTGAAAGGTTTATTCCAAAGAGACAAAGGGAATGGGCCGCTTCAGTATCGAAAAATAATCAAAATGAAAAGGGCCGTTTTATAAAACAAGAATATACAAAGGGGAATAACTCATTGTTTATTCATTAGTATATATTCTGCTTGTCATTATTATCATCATCCTGGATGGTCTCCGTTCACAATTTCTTATCTTTCTTATCGATGCACTGAGTCAAAGTTAAATCTGGATCTCTTAACAAAAGTTCCCGCACATTTTTATCTCTAATTCGTTTAATTATTTGTAGTTTAATCATGTCCTTTTCATTAGCGTTATTCCTTTCACAGTCTTTAGTGCTAATTTTCAAATTCAACAAATCATTTTCAAAACTTTCGCTAGTGCCTTGATCCTTTCTGAGGAAATCTACTCAGTCAACAATTAATGTCTTTTTTGGTTTACAATCTCTTTTCACCATTTCGAGTGTTCTATTTTCTTCATTCTCGACAGTATTTCCATCATCATATTTAATAAGAAACGTTCTATAAATCTGCTGGCCTTTTCGCACAAGAAGATACATAAAAAGACTCTTTTTCTTCTTTAAAACACTAGCCATTTTAACGTTACGGTCAGCTCCTTCACCCTGAAATCTTTGGAAATCAAAGTATAAATTCACTTCCTCCAGCCATTCCGTGAAAGCTTTATGAAAATTCCCTGCATCCGAATCAAACTGTCGAGGGATGTTTATAGACATCTTTCAGTAAAATCTCGGCAAATAAACACAGATCTTTAGGAATTCTGGAACGTCAGAGCCACTTTCCATTAGTGAGATGAAATTATTTACTGACACCATGGTTGTACGAACGGAGATGGCAGACACGCGTGTATCAAGTTGAAAGGTTTATTCCAAAGAGACAAAGGGAATGAGCCGCTTCAGTATCGAAAAGTAATCAACACGAAAAGGGCCGCTTATAAAACAAGAGTATACGAAGGGGAATAACTCATTGCTATTCATTAATATCTATTCACAATGTAAGGGAAGCAACTCATGGTTGCTTACCGACCAACAGTGTATGCGACTTGACACGTTAAGCCATAGTTGGTGAATGAATTCAAACGTAGACCAGGATGAATATCGAGTAAGAATTGGCGGATCTGATGTAGCCACTTGTAGATCAAAAGATCGTAGGGACCGACTCACTTGCTTTTATGTTGTTGACAGAATCCTAGGGACAGCTCATCAATAGTTTGGGGTTTTTTTTTTGTGTGCCAGCTTCTGATAGGCCAATATTTTGGTTCATTTACATCCACTTTTTTGTAAAATGTAGGATCGGGGAGAAAACACATTTTTAGGGGTGGGAAGTAGTATAAGCGATTTTTAATTCTAAGAAATGCCGAGGTGAAAAGAATGGAAGAGATTTACGTGTCATTGATGATGGTCCGCATGCCACTGGTAAAAACCAGGGTAAAAGATAAGCGGAAGAGATTTACGTGTGTAGTACATATGGGCTATGAGCCCTGGATGTTAAAACGCCAGGTGCTAAATGAGCAGAGACAGGGTTACACGGAGTCTTATGGGGAGCTGCTGACGTCACGAAAAAAGAGGATATGTTTAGGTTCGAATTTCATAGTATTCAGGCTGGTGATAAAACCAGCCCGGTGTTCGAAACCATATTTTCGTATCAACTAATTTCCAGTAAAGTGGCTGCTACACATCCTTCCCAAGTTCGAATTTCGCCTAGAGCGTTTCTTTCTTTTTTTTCCTGATCCATGCAGTTTACTAATGGTCGTAGTTTAATGGCAGTAAAAAGCAACTAAAATTAGATGAAAGGAATAATTGTTAAAAAAATTTAGTAATATATGGTTATTTATGTCTGGATATTCTTCACCAGCCACGAGATTGAGTAATACTTTTCTATGCGCATTTCTAGGCGCATTACAATCTAAAAAGAATAGGTACAGATACAAACTATTAAAATATACAAATCTGGAGTCGGGAGGTGCTAAAGAGACGAAGTACGTTGTAACTGTGTGGCGAGTCAAAGCGGAGTTGTCTCCCGTGATTGAAGGGAATTCCCTATTTCCACACACGGTCAGTTAACCACGTACTGACAGCCAATCAGGGACCAGCAAGTAATCACGTGACAGTTAGTTTTGAATCGCTCTCTTTTCCAGCTAGTCTGCTTCCGGATCACACGTGCGTAACAACGCTGCTCCCCTTTATGTTGTTGGCCTGCCCGAGACGTGTTGTCTTCACACTGGTCGCTACGGACAGAGCAGAGTATAAAACCAACCCAGAACCAAGTAAGCCAATTCCCTTAATTTTACATACACGTTTTAATATCATTCTGAACCTTTTGTCACATACA
This sequence comes from Architeuthis dux, assembly GCA_006491835.1. NCBI lineage: Eukaryota > Metazoa > Mollusca > Cephalopoda > Oegopsida > Architeuthidae > Architeuthis > Architeuthis dux. The sequence goes on along the minus strand of VCCN01004114.1, from coordinate 29,642 downwards.
CATTTTTAATATAATTCTGAACTCTTTGTCACATACACGTTTTAACATCAGTATGACACCAAACCCTTTTACTTACACGGTTACAAACCTACACTAACACAAATACATGAACAATGGACCTTTGCATATACACGCACATAAACATTCAACTAAATTAAAACGCTTGTTTGAATAAAGAATTGTTCGTCTCTTTCAAGGATTGTCTCTGTCGTTTTTATCATTCGTTGCTGTTTCCTTTCTCTACCATTGATCGTATTTAAATGGAGTCAATTTTAACCCACATTTGAAAACCTGTACTATGGAGAAATCTAACGCATCAAGCCGGTGTGCCACAAAATCTTCCTCACAAAAATGCTGGAGTCTCATCAATAGATCCGGATTCGTTTCCCTCCACAAATCCTCCGGACGCCGGCAAAACAACCTCCATGACTGAAAGCAAACGCTTTTGCAGACGCAAAGCTATCACGAAGAATACTGAGAATGTTACATCAGCGGAACGTTGATTGTTATATTTAGTGGTAGAGCTGAGGAAAATTCTTTCTGGAAAATCCTACCTAGGAATTAAGTAAATCATTTTGACTATATACAATGTATGGCATTAAATTTCTCTACAGTGCTGGGTGTGTCATTATCTGAAAATTACCGGAATTAGAAAAAATAACAATTTTCAAACAGGCATGAAGGAGCACTATGCGAATAATCAAGTAGTAATAGGCATTTGCTAAGCTTAGACTGGCATAGGGTTACAATTATCGAGCACACTGATCGAGCTCACTCTATGACATAGGTCTGCAAAGAATAGTTCTGCTAGCATAGGTCTGCTATACTAGTTCGCTAACCATTACACCACGAAGAGGCGCCCTAATCAAGCACTTATAACTTCCTAGATCACACGTACAAGTAGCTTTTAATTCTTGTAGGTTTGTCTGGTCTCCAGCATTTGTTATCAGCCTTTTTTGTTACAAAAAGAGATAAGAGATATTGCAATTTATAATTTAGTGGTAATGTGCATTTTACCAGTAACAAAGGAGAAAATAGTTGAATGCTGCATTCAACTATTTTCTCCTTTGTTACCGGTAAAATGTACATTACCACTAAATTATAAATTCTCTTTCTTTCCCTTCCATCTGATCATAGTTTGTGTTTCGTCCTTCATAACGCCAGAGTTTTCTGATGCCAACAATCACTTTAGCAAGCACGTGTTTTAGTCACAATCACCACTCATTTTCCCCTTTCAATTAAAGCTTTATTGTGGATGTTTTAACATGTGTTAATTCCTATGAATACTTACTTAGAATAATCAGATCTCTGCTTTAATTATCTTTATGACATAATGACAACTATTGGTATTTTCACACCGAGATCTTGTGATCTCGACAGACATGATCTTGAGCAATATCGGCGGTTGTAACATAAAAGGTGTAAAAATATATTCACAGAGTCTGATGCTGTAGAGCAATAACCGGATCAAGTTTACATCTGGCACCCTAAGAATTGACGAATCGAAAAGGGACACATTTTGCCTCGACACTGGTTGACGTCGCTGAAACGTCGGCAGCTTTACCGAGATAAACAAATACGATGTGTTTTTAGGGAAGATCGCATTTTTAGAGATTTGTTACGAAAATGTTTACGTCCCAATGTTGTTTAAATGTAGGTATTTCTGCACAGAATACGGAAAATTGACACCTT
>VCCN01004113.1:5219871-5229993 GCA_006491835.1 Architeuthis dux | reverse complement strand
TTTTAACTGCGACGAAAGTCGACAGTTCTCTGAATGCAAAAAACTTTTTCATTCAGACCAAATTTGAATAGGTTAATAGCGTTCATAAGAAAGGAAGGATAGAGAGTGGGCGAATATAGAGGTAAATTTAGTTTTCTCTTTTTTATGTTACACTATGTCATATAATTGTTTTTTTAATCAATTCTCGAAATAAAAAAATCTGACATAAGAAAAAGTGTTTGTAATTTAAGAAGCTAAAACATTTTTTTAACATCACATATTTTAAGCATAGAGTTATGACCTATACCTTATGGGGAACACAAATAGATATACACTTCAAAATGTAGCAAGGCTCGAGAAAACCAGTCAGTGTCCATTTTCACAGTCTTTTTTTTAAAATCCCTTAACAGCTTTACATTATTCTTTTTTTTTAATCAATTGGAAACAAATAGTTTTATTACAGAAACAAATGTTGCCAAATGCTATCAAAAATTGTGTAAACAATGTCGCAGGTTTTGAGTCTGTTCTTTTTCTTGTTTTACAAATGAAATATCTTCTATCTTTTCCCCAGGATTTCTGTGGCATTAACTTTTATCTCTTGACGTTACTGCATCTGTCGTCTTATAGATCTGTGAAAGAAAACATTGAAATGACGTCTGAGACAACAATCCCCTTAATTATATCTTTCTTCTAGAAACAGACCATTCTTTGGGCTTCAAGCCATTCTTATACCAAAAGAATAATGACCAAGATTTGCACAAGACAGAATTAATATTAAATCAAATAGATTACCTCAAGGAGAACAATTAATAATAATAATTTTTTATATTTGTTTCTTATATAGTCAAAGCACGCTATTAAAAACCGTCAACCAAAACTGTCAACATAAGTTTCTTCAGTTTCTAAGTGAGTCTGGCTGGCTGGTCATCTATCTATCTATCTATCTATCTATCTATTAGAAACCGTCAATCAAACATAGGTTTCTACAGTTTTTAAGTGAGTCTGGCTGGCTGGTCATCTACCTATCTATCTATCTATCTATCTAATCTATCTGTTAGAAACCGTCAATCAAAAACATAAGTTTCTTCAGTTTTTAAGTGAGTCTGGCTGGCTGGTCATCTATCTATCTATCTATCTATCTATTAGAAAACGTCAATCAAAAACATAGGTTTCTACAGTTTTTAAGTGAGTCTGTCAGGGTGTGTTGTGTGTACAAGGCCATACCAATGGATCTTTTTTTTTTCAGTTGAAAATCCCCCCACCCCACAAAAATAGGTTTTTAGTGGGAGGTTCAATTTAGAATGTAAGTTTATGCTGAATTGTTTCCTTAGTTTGTGTCTGGCAGTGTTTATCCTTGTTTTGTAAAAATTTGGATTTTCTTTAGTGATCACCACCCAACAAAAGAGAGAGAAGTAATTTATTCAATGTTTTGATTGATCATCCCCAACATGGCATGCTGCCAAAAGACGTTGCATGACGGTTTCTATTGAGTGACTAGCCAGACTTGTTATTTTTTATGTTTGTTTCTTATACAGTCAAAGAATGCTATCGTTCTTTCCATTTCTTCAATCTCTTTTGGTTATTCAAAAATAGGTTGTTGGTCAAATCTACTTTTGTATATCATATACCTGCAAAGATAATGCCCATTATATAAGAACTAGCTGTTTATGTAACATATGGTATCACAAGTAGGATTTATTAAACAAATACATAAAACAATTTCAATTCTATAATGATTACATATGTGGGCAATGCCAAGTTCGAAGGTATCAGCTATAAAAGGGGTCACTATTGTTATAAGATATTCATCTTTGAGCCGAAATATCCACACCGTTTTGAGGCCTTGCTAAATGTTATTGCTGTAAGATACTATACTTTAGTTCCCATGGACAGCAATTGGCTCCTAGCCTTCTTTACTCACTTTATAAACAGTTGCAAGTAGTATGTGTAGATTGAGTGGTGAGACATGAAAAGGGGAAAGGAGTAATAAAACTCAAGAACATGTTCAAACAAACTAATCAACAAGTTTTATTTGTGTGAGAAGACACCAGAGAAGAAATGTGCAAGTATTTGTGATAGTATTCTTTTGATATCAATGGAAAGAGTTGATACGATTTTTGTGCGAGCAAGTTCATTTTTACGGCTTGAATTCCGTTCGATAAAAGAAGTTAATGTGAGTCAATGTAAATGCTCTTCTGATTGAAATAACTTTATGAATGATAACAGGTCTGGCTAGTCACTCAGTAGAAACCATCATGTGACTAATGTCTTTTTGGCAGCTTGCCATGTTGGGGGGGATCAATTAAAAAATTGGAAAATGTGTTGATCAAAGAATAACTTACTTCTCTCGCCTTTTGTTGGATCATTACAAAGTCCAAATTTTCAACAAAAAACAAGTGTGAACACAGCCAGACACAAACTAAGGGACCAATTTAGCATAAACTTACCTTTTATACTGAAACCCCATATAAAACCTAAACATAATGAATAAATGTTAAAATTTCCCAAAAAAAACAAGCATGAACACAGCCAGACACAAACTAAGGGATCAATTTAGCATAAACTTACATTTCAAATTGAACCCCCCTACTAAAAACCTATTATGGGGGGAATTTTCAAAAAAACGTCTTTTCTCTAATGAGTAAATGTTTAAGTTTTCAGCCCTCTAGCTCCATTGGTGCAGCCTGTATTTGTGGGGGCAATTTTCAAAAAAAAAAATTTTTTCTAGACAAATGTAAATGTTTAAATTTTCAGCCCGCTTGCTCCATTGGTGAGGCCTGTACGCATGACATATAGATAGATAACCGGACACACTTAAAAACTGAAGAAACCTATGTTGACAGTTTTGCTAAGAGTTTTGGTTGACAGTTTCTAAAAGGTACAAGCTCACACAGAATATGCAGAATTACAGAAAAGCTACCTAGGTTAGGTAATAAAGCTAGAGAAAGACCATGACGGCGAAATAAAACAACGCATAACGATAGGCTGGAAAGCATTTGGTATGAATAGAGACATTCTGAAGAGCACCTTGCCAATGTGTCTAAAGCGTAAAGTATACAACGGCTGCATAATACCAGCCATGACTTATGGATGCGAAACATGGAAATTAACCAAACGAGCTGAAAACCAACTCAGAGTAGCACAGAGAGCCATGGAAAGAGCAATGCTAGGGATAACTCTAATAGATCAACATGGATCAGAGAAAGGACTAGTGTGAAGGTTATTATACAACTAATTAAACAGCAAAAATGGAGATGGGCTGACACCTATCAAGAAGAGATGACAATAGATGGGGGAAAAGACTAACTGATTGGTGTCCATGGAACAGTAAAAGAAGTAGGAAACGACCAGACACAAGATGGAGGGAAGAGATAGAAAGGTTTGCCGGTAAGACTTGGCAGATACTAGCACATGATAGGTTGTCATGGAAGGAAATGGGAAAGGCCTTTGTCCAGCAGTGGACTTATAACGGATGATGATGATGATGATGACGACGACGACGACGACGACGACGACGACGACGACGACGACGACGATGATCTTCTTCTTTGAAGAAATTGTTCAAAGGATTTTAGTTGTGTGTAAGTGTAATGCAAGTGTTAATATAAATTTATTTTACTTGGTTTATGTACTGGAATATAAGCTGCATTGATTCTTGGCAAAGACTTGTACGTTGAACATTTTTGTGTGTCTTTTTTTAATTGACTTTTAAGGAGAAAGAGCTGCAAAGTTCCATGTTCAAATTTTCTTGCTGTGTTGAGAACAAAGGAAGTCTTTATTTTTATGTTATCGCTACTTTTTACCTCCATCTTAATTTACCTCTGTTAACAAAATTGGAGAGGTCTCCAGGTCTCCAGGTCACGTCTGTTCGTTTATCCATCTGTCTGTCCGTTTGTCCACACAATATCTTCCAAAATACTTAATCGATTTCTATGACATTTTGTGGAAGGCTAGGCAATGGCGTAAGAAAGATATTTGTTCTGATTTTTTTTTTTTCATTCATGTATTTTTCAATGAAATTTTGTGGAAGGGTAGACAATAGGCAACAGAGGAAGTGATTAAATTTTTTGGCGGGTCCATGTACAATTACCTCCCCTGACAATGGCGTTGGCAGAGGTATGTGCTCTCTGAGTGCTTTCTAGTTTATAAATTGCTTTTTATCGTAACTACTCAATAAAAGGCCACTAATAAATTAAGATGAGGGTAAAAAGTAGTCATAAAATTAAAAATAATGATTTATAATACTTCATCTAATAAAAATAAATAAAAAAGTGAAGTCTTGTTGAGGGTCCTCTGGAATGAGTACATGTGTATAGAAAGATTGTGTTGCACTTATCTTCCAAGCATGGGTGTCCGCAGCCTCTTTTTCATGGGTGTGTGCAAAAGGACATATTTCCAGGGGTGGGGGGACACACAAGAATATATTCAGCGAAAGGTTACTCTTTATTTCTGATTGCGCTATTATTAGGGTGATCAGGTCAAAGTTTTCCATGGGTTGTATGTATTTAATGCATTTTCTGAAAGAATGCGGACTGAGGGTCAGAAAACGTTTTATTTTTTCTTAATAGCCCAAACGAATCAAAAGTCATACAAAAATGTTGTTCTTGGGTTAATGACAGATATTAACAGATTAAAAATGCAACAAAATATTATGTACTTACAGAGATCCTTTATTCATATTAATGGCCGTAGTCAACCTAACACGTGTGTCCTCTCTCCTACTGATAAACACAATGAGTAATCGCTGCTCGTTCAACAGAACGTAAAACAGCGCCCCCTAGCGGAAGTCTTCTGCCTAAGGGGAATAACACATGATACTTACTTAACACTTTGTTTAGTAATACCAATAATTTACAAATTCTGGAATTTTTATTCTTCAGAGATGTCTTTTTGAGTAGATTAAATGAGTTGTAGTACTTTTTCAGGCGGGGGTGCAAATGCCCCCCCTTGGACCCCTTACGGACACCCATGCTTCCGAGTGTGTTGGGCCTGTCTCCATTTAAATTTATCAGCATTTGAAATATTGGCTTTTAACTAGGCTTGAACCTCTGACCACTGGTACAGGTGAGAAATACATAGTTACTTCAGCCACCAAGCAAGCCTTATTTGTATTTTAATACCTGGGAACTTGTCTAAATAGCTGCTGTCATCAACACATCTTTGAATAATTCTACAAATCTTTTTGATGAGAGGTTCCCAGATGCTATTTATGTCGATGCTATTTACTTCAACCATTTATAGAGAAGGAGTTGACGATTAATATTATCCATTATCTTATGCCTCTGTCCTTCTCTCACCCTTTGGCTGTATCTCCTCCTTCTCTCCCTTTCCAATCTTCGTTGCCTGTCCATTTTCTTTTTATCTAAATGTTATACAAACATGGATTAATTTCATTTGCGAACATCTTCCTAACCCTCTCAGTAAATGATCTAACTACTTTTCTCTCCTCTCTCTTTCTACCACCTCAGTAAACTACCTCTCTTTTTAATATTATAAGTTTAATACTGTTCTTATCAATTTCAGAATTGTTCACCAAGGATGATGAATCTGCATATAATTATGTAAGTTTGTTCCTTCTTTGAGTGACTTGGAGTTTAATTTTCTTTGTTGAGTCTTGAAAAATTCCAGTAACCCAAAATACCCACCTCTCAACATCCTCCCCTGATCATTTTTTCTGGAATGTATATGCACCTCATCATCCTCGAATACATCATCATTGCCACTGAAAGTATTATTGTTTGAGTGATAAGATTCTCGTATCAGAGTTCTAAATGAAACAATACCAGTAACCCAGAAGTTGCCTGCTCTCTTCTTACCCTTTTATTGAACTAACTAACTTTCTTTTCTGTCCTCTCTCTTCCTACCCACTTATTAAACTACCTAACTTTATTTCCTGTCCTCTCTCTTTTCCACCCTCTTATTAAACTACCTAATTTCCTTATGTTAGGAACAAGCAGAATAATATAATAGATGGTACTGTGGGTGGTGGTGGATATACAATGAAACTAATGAAGCTTAAGTTTAGGGACCCTAATCACAGCGGGGCCCCAGAAGACATAGATAAGTGGTTGGTCGATAAATGAAATGATATCTAAGCCAATGCCAGTGCCGGATTGAGGGGGTGCTGAGTGGACTGAAGCCAGGGGCCCCCAATATTTAGTTTAATTAGTTAACAGAAAAAACTTTAAAAGCCAAAAAAAACATAACATTAAAAATGTTATAGCTGATATAGCCTTCTTTATTTCTTAAACATGTAAAAGTCAAAAGTTTTAAAAAAATGTCATAAATTATATTTATTTCTAATCACATGAATAAATTTCTCGAAGAAAACTTCTGGGAGAAGTTGCACAGAATATCTTGGCCAGCTGGCCGGGAGACGATCACCATTAGCATGCTCAGGATTCGTCCTGAGAAGCTTTTGGGATCTCCTCCCTCCCCCTTTTATCCCGGTCCCTGTGGCATTTGTCTCAGTGACAGGGATTTAGGATTCTCCCCCCTCAAGTCTCTAGTCACGGGAATATGGGATCTCCCCTCCCCCTACTGAATTCGGCAGTAAATGACCCACCAAGGGTCGATATGCCGTTAAACAAAACAATCAATCTATCAATCAATTCAAAGAATATTTGCATTTAAAAAAACCCCAGAACACTGAAGAAAACACGCCATCTAAAATGCAATGCACAGAAGTTCTTCATCTTATTTGTGAGCAGCACCTAATTGAAGTGTTCCCCAGTATTACTATTGCGCTTAAGCTGTACTTGACAATGCCTATCACGAGCTATGAAGCAGAAAGGGATTTCTCAAAGCTATCCTTTATAAAGAACAAATTTTGGTCTACCATGGCCAAAGAGTGCTTAAGTTTTTTATGCATATTGTCTTTAAATAAATCGAATTGCAAGAAAGCTCTCATATGATAAAACTGTAACGTGAATATGCTGATCGAAAAAAGAGTATTTTGTAAAATGTGCATCATGTATTCTCATAGGTGTCTAAAATATAAGATTATATTGACTGCAGTCGTTGCTATGTTATAGTTCATCAATCCATGATGCATGTATATAACGTTTACCTAACTCTTGATGACTCTGGGCCTTGACACCATACATAGACCTAATAAAATGAGAACAATCCACTTTTTTACAAATGTTTCCCTATTGTCGCTGGTTGCGAAGGGGCCCCCATAACAGTTCAAGCTCCAGGGACCCCAAAATATAGATCCACCACTGAGGGAGTTAGTCCCACAAAATTAAAAAATACATTTAAGTAATCCAGCGCCTCAATATGGCTGGTTTAAAGCAACTGTCAGCATCCACATAAAACTAAAAGTGGCGTGAGTTTTCATCTTAGCATTTGACAAAATGACATAGACTAGAAAAATAGCAGCGTAATTATTTGAGATTCTGTGTAAAGAATATAAAGGAATTAAGAAAAAGTAGATAACATTTTTTTCTGGATAAAGAATACGCATTTGATGAAGCCAACAAAACTGACAATTTGTTTTTTGTTCATTGACATGTTGATATCTTAAAGGATTGTGAAAAGAATTTTTGGTTAAAAAATATTCTATAGAATGTACATTCTTTCGTTTTTATATATTCAAGTAATTCAAATGAGTTTTTTACACAATATTCTGTAGATCTCAATTTCTAAAGACATGTTATGATCAGTAATATTTATTGAACAAATCTTTAAGCTGGCATCATATTACAAGTTAAGGTTTTTTTATTGTTAGTATATTTGAATGAAATGAATGAAAGAAATACTAGCAGACACCCGTGCTAATTACAAAAATACTACATAATGTACTTACAAAAGAACTAGAACGATTTATAAAGGATCCCCCCTTGACTCTCTTTGCAATATCAATATTCTTTACCAAAAGACCCCCCCCCCTGCCTCTACCAGGGAGAGTAGGTTCCCTCAAAATCGTAGGCTCGTTCCAACTAACCCACCTGGCCCCACCTCCGTTCTGGCCTAAAAGTGATGTCCATCTCATTGACAGCATTAAGAATGTTTTATTTCTTCAGAGTTAAAAAAAAGAGAAGATTTTTCTCTCAAGGGATTTTTTAATTCAATCACAAGGCATAATCCCTGTTTTAAAGCCTTTCCATGTCAACAGGATTAGGCATCAAATCAAAACAGGTTTGGTTAGTCACTCAGTAGAAACCTGTCATGTTGACCAGCATCTTTTGCCAGCATCCCTTGTTGGGGGTGATCAATTAAAAAAGATTGGTAAAAGAAGTAATCAATGTATAAGTTACTTCTCTTGCCTTTGTCTATGATCACTAAAAAATTCTAAAATTTCAAACGTGAATACTGCCAAGCAAAAACGAAAAAACAAATTTAACATAAACTTACATTGCAAATTGAACCCCCATCTAAAAACCTATTTAAAGGATGAATTTTCAAAAAGCAAAAAAACGTTTTTCTAGACATAATAAGTAAATCTTTAAATTTTCAGCCCTCTAGCTCCATTGGTGCAGCCTGTACGTGCAACACACTCATACATACATACATAGCCAGCCAACCAGGCCAATTTTTTTTAAAAATGAAGAAACCTATGTTGACAGTTTTGGTGACAGTTTTGGTTGACATTTTCTAATATTGAGATTAAAAATGTTGAATTCATCAACTCCTAATCCTCACCAGTGTCCCCCTCTAAGCTGCACGGCTGCATGGCCATGAGCAAGAAAAGATTGTGCAGCGCAGTGGAATTTTAATGCCATGCATGAATTTTGGAAGTTTCAGATGAAAGAAAAAAGGTTCACTAATAAAACTATGCAGCCGAAAAAGCAATTGTCATATCGTTCTTGCTTTAAATAGAATTATTTGATTGCAGGTTTATGCAAAGATTATAACGTCTGCAAATTGGAGCATAAATTCTGTCAGTAGGCTGTCTACCAAGAATTTGTCTTTGCTAATGAATAAATAATGAATAAACATTAATACACCAAATAAATCATTTCTTTTATTATAAACGTTATGTTATAAGTGACCTTTGTTTCACAAACTTTGGACTTTTTGTCTAAAGTTTATGAAACAAAGGAAACATTTACTTATAACATAACGTTTATAATAAAAGAAATGATTTATTTGGTGTATTAATCTTTATTCAATGATCATCTTAAATGTAAAAATAATTTCTGTGCACTTCACTTCTTCAGTTGCTCACAGGCTTTTTGATTCTGTGTAGGCCATTAAAAAATTTGAGGGAATATTGATCCTCACTCATTTCTGAAACATGAAACATTCACTTTCAAAATATCTACGCACAGATGGACATAACTGCTTCAGAAAGTCCTTTTATCCTTGGATACTTTAAAAGTTCTAAGAACAAAGTTTCAATATCCAAAATCTTTTTAAAAAAATTTCAAATTAGAAGTTTTACTGCTTTTGATTGAAGCAACCAATGCACATATAGTGGTGCAGATAAGTGACATAATCTTTCAGTTTGTGATACAAGCATGAAAATTGTCATGAGCAGTCTCCATGGGTCACTTGACACAAAATGGTCCGGTCCACTTGAAATTTCAAGATGGTGGCCATTTTAAAAAATGGCCGCCACCTGGATCTTTAAATGATACCTTTTCTTATAGAAATTGATTTGGTTCTCCGATTAAGGAGATTTTGGTATCGTTTCTTATGTTTTAGACCATGCTGAAGCCAATGGTACAAGAAAATCATCTTGAAATTCCAATGTGGTGGCCATGCTCCAAGATGGCTGCCATCAGGATTGTAAATTCAACATTCTTTTTAAAAGAAATTGTATAGATTGTCCAATTAAGGAGGTTTCTGTGTTATTTTATATGTTTTAGATCATGCTGAAACCAATTCTGCCATCCAAAAGAAGATATAGGAATTATTTAATCACTAAAGTGAATGACAACATAAAGATTGGCAACACACTGAAATACAAAGGCAATCAAAAATAGTATGAGGAGGGCGAGGTTGCAAAGCCAATTGCAGACCACAGGAATTGAAAAGCTATTTGAAACTTAAAAGCGACTACATTTGTGAAATATAGACTAAGGGATAGGGAAATTAAAAGGAAAAGGTAGGACCAAAACAATCCCAGGTGACCCCACATGGAATGTAAAAGGTTCTAGCAAAAAAAAAAATATATTATTATTATTTTTTTTTTTT
>VCCN01004113.1:5176009-5192077 GCA_006491835.1 Architeuthis dux | reverse complement strand
CAATGCAAAAATGTCCAAAGCAAAAAGGGCCAATGCAAAATGCTCCTACAAAAATGTCCAAAGCAAAAAGGTACAATGCAAAATGGTCCTACAAAAATGTCCAATGCAAAAATGTCCAAAGCAAAAAGGGTCAATGCAAAATGGTCCTACAAAAATCTCCAATGCAAAAATGTCCAAAGCAAAAAGGCCAATGCAAAATGGTCCTACAAAAATGTCAATGCAAAAATGTCCAAAGCAAAAAGGGCCAATGCAAAAAGATCCAATGCACAAAGGTCCAATTTGTACATATATTCACACATGCTATGTACTAAAATGTACAAGTACACACACACACATGCCACATATGGACATGGATGCACACATACTATTTACAAACATGCACACATTACACATACAAACGTGCCACATACTCTCATGCACACGTGCACACACTTGTCATGTATGTACACACATATATCATATACACATATGCCATATATGCACACATATACACATGCACAAACTACATGCATACACATGCCAAACATGCACGCACATACACATACATGCCACAGACACCCATGCACATACATGCATGTATGTGTGTGCATATGTGGCATATGTCTGCATATAGTGTGTGCATGCGTTTATGACATGTGTGTATATGATGTGTGTGTTTATTGTGTGTATGTGTACATTGCATGTGTGCATAAGTGTATGTGTGTATATAGGTGAGAATTTGTCATGTGCGTGTATGTATATGTGTGTGCATATGTGGCATGTGTATGCACGTATGCATGTGAGTATATTGTATGCATGTATGTGTGTATCTTGATTGTATGTAGTATGTGTGTATATGTGTATCTGTTTGGCATGTATGTGTATGTGTGTATGTGGAATGTGTGTGCTTGCATGTATGTGTGTATGTGGCATGGGTTTATGCATGTATGTGTATACGCATGTATGTACTAAGTGTGTGGCATGTGTATGCACGTAGCGTTTGTGTATGTTTATGTGTCTGCATATATGACATGTGTGTATGTGTATGCAAGTATTCATATGAGTATGCAGAATGTTAGTATGTGGTAAATGTGTATGTGTCTGTAGAGGTAGTTTGTGTATGCGTATATATGTGCATATATGGCATGTCTGTATATGGTGTATGTGCGTGCATATGTGGCATGTGTGTGTGAGCTTGCCAATTTATACATATATACACACATGCTACATACTCAAATGTACTAGTTTACAAGCACATGCCACATATGCAAAAATGTCCAATGCAAAAAGCCAATATAAAAAGGTCCAATGCAAAAAGGGCCAATTTATACATATATACACACATGCTACATACTCAAATGTACATGTTCACACACATGCCATATATGAACACACGTATACACATGCACATAATCATACACACATGCAATCATTTGTTTTATTTGTTTTAATAAATCATTATTAATGTTGCAATACATGCTCCCTTCGCTTTCATTCAACCATAAGAGGACTTTTGGTTGAGACTTATTCTGGACAGATACAGGTATCCCTTAATTAACATGGTTTTGTTTAACACAAATTTTGCTTAACATGGTTAAATTAATAGCGACCATCCCTTTATGTATGCAGTACAAATTTTGATTAACACAGTTCCAAATTAAAGCAACTGATCTCTTCATTTAACATTTATTTTTAGTGTGAAAAAAAAAAGTATACAATTTGTATATACAAGCACACATCATAACAATCATATTTACACAACATCTAGGGCCTTAAACCTTTGCGGTGGTGTAATAAACATCATAATTCTTCTTAAAATCATTTACATTTGTTGATAGCACTACATATTCTGGTAATCTATTCCAAAGTCCCACCGCTCTATAATTGAAAGCTTTAAACATGTTGAAAGTAAAAGTAAGATTGTTTCGTAATTTAGAGTCTATTAAACAACAAATAATGGATAGGGATCTAGATGCCAAATGAAGCATTTAGAGTAACAGATTGCTTGCTATCACGGAAGTTATGCTGAAAAGAAGAAAGCTAAAACTGTTCAAATAACTCTTGATAATTTTTCTGGCTTCATTTTACCTCTATTCTATTTGGTTTGGAAGTTATGGGTCCTTCAAAATGGGGGGGAAAATAGCTTTTTATGGTCGGATCTGCTAACTTTTGGCCAGCCACAGAAACTAAACTAAGGGTGTTAAAATAAAAATTCCACTTTCATTTTCAAACCCCCCCAACCTCTTATTATATAAAAGACCATTTCACTGTTTTGTTTGTTAGTGCGACGTCTGTGCTTCCATCATGCTAAAGCAAACAGAAAGAGAGGAAGGGGGTAGCACGGCTTTACTGTGTATGTGTGTTTGCTTCTACATCACTACTACTACTATTGCTTTTGCTGCTGCTAATGCTGCTGTCTTCCTTCTGATTTTTCATAAATAAAACTGATGTTTTTCACATATTAAAATAGAAATTTGTTTTTTACCCAATGCTGTTGCCTTAGTGTTTTCAAATTTATAAATAAACAGAAAATATAAAGAGTTGTAAATAAATCGTCAGAATAATAAAACATTAAAAAAAATGAAAAACTTCAAAATTATTATTTGCAAGTTAATTTCATCCTAATAAATGAATACATTTATACTAAAATATATACTTGTATAATTTATCCATATATAACTAGCAACAAGACAGCTGTCAAGAAACTGGCTGGATGCAGTAATTTCACCAATCTTTAAAAGAGGACAGCATTGCCTTGCTGAAACTTATCGTCCTGTCTCATTGCTATGCATTATCTGTAAAGTGTTGGAAAGCATCATCACACCACAAATCGTCAATCACATCAAACGCAACAACCTAGCTTGTAGTCAACAACATGGGTTTACTAAAGGCAGAAGCACCACCACAAACCTTCTGGAAGCTCTAAACATCTTGAGTGAAGCCATGAAGCATAACATCCCTGTCAACATTCTGTCCTTAGATTACACTAAAGTATTTGACTCCATGCCATATAGAAGACTGATAAAGCAGGTAGAGTTTCGATATCCATGGAAAAGCTTTACAGTGGATTAACTCATTTCTAATGAACAGAAGACAGCAAGTCCGTGCTAATGGTGAACTATCAGAATTCAATCCTCGGTCCAGTCTTATTTACCATCTATGTGAATAATATTCCCTCTGAACTTGAAACCCCCATTTCGATGTATGCTGATGACACAAAAATATACTCAGGTATAACTCCAGAAAGTTCCACGGCCACATTAATGTTGGACATGGGAAAGCTAGAAACCTGGGCCAACTCAATGCAGATGAAATTCCACCCTGTAAAATGCAAGGTCATGCATATTTGGAAAAATAATCCCAAGAAAAAATACCACATGAAAACAACTCATGGCAAGTACCACACACTTGAGGAGACAGAAGTAGAAAAAGACCATGGAGTGCATGTGGAAAACAAACTAAAATTCTCTCAACTTACACAATTGATAGTGAACAAGGCCAACAAAGTTCTGGGATGCCTATGGCACACATTCAAGTTCATGAGCAAGGAAATATTCACAATGTTGTACAAATATGCATACTGTGCATGGTCTCCTCAGTTGAAGTGTAACCAGGATGCAATCAAAAAAGTGCAGAGGAGAGCCACTAAACTAGTGACTGAACTAAAGGACCTCTCCTACACTAATAGACTGCAACAGCTCGGTATACCAACTCTCGCATACAGATGCAGAAGAGCTGATGTGATAGAAACCTACCGCATTCTGACCAACCAACACTCAGTCAACACTCACTGTCGTTTCCCTATCTGTCCAAACAAACACATGCTGAACCTATCACCAAACACACAGCAGAGGCCACAGATACAAACTTCAAATGCAACTGGTAACTGGCGCAAGAAAACAGTTCTTAACTGCAAGAGTGACAGCGGACTGGAACTGTCCAAGTGAAGCCATGGTCACTGCATAGAATGTAAACACTTTCAAGACTAGCCTAGAAAGGGAATGGTCAAGCAGAGAATAAATATTGCTACACCTTTTCCTACTAAACTATGTAACTCACGTTCATCATAAAAGATGAGGAGCTGGGAAACAATTGGTAGAAACCTACGTCGGTCAAATTACTGCATAGTATCTATTGCCTGATATAAGGTATATAACATAAATAATCCCTTCATTTTTTGAGGGGTACTATGGTAGTATATAAATCTAACTACAACTGAATAAATCTCGGTCTATGTTTATGCACCACAATTACTCAACAACTGTCAATTTGTATAAAGTTGACATTTGCCAGATATATTAGTCAGCACACAAGACAGTGCAGTGTTGTGTTTGAAGTTGTTTGGATCAGCGGTCCTTGAAAAATATAATAAAAAATAAATGAAAAAATTTCAGATTATAGATCTTTCTTCAAATTATCTCCCTTGACCTCCACTCTTTAGAATTATCTAAATTTAGATATAAAATATCTAAAGTCGTAGTTTCTTACAACAGACGGAAAATTATTTTACATGATAATTATGGCAGGCTGCTCCACACACCATAAAGTCTGGCCTCTTCCAAACAAGAAGGAAGGGAATTGCCTTGGGATGTTTTAATTCTTGGTAATAAAATCAGATAATTAAAAAACATGATGGATTAAATATTGATGAACATGGTTGTAGGTAATCAATATTTTGTTAGCTAACAAAAACATTGTGGTTGATTTTTATTAATATTTCAATGTTTATTTACATCATTCTTGTAATGTTTATGTATATGTATATGTGTATGTTTCAGTCAATAAAAATGAACCTTTAATGCCATTTAATGAGCCCCGTTCCGGTACCGGAAACGAGAGCCTGGAAATGGCAACTGGGAAGGTCTCTCTGGTTCAAGCAATCACCCTGTAAACATGTGTCTTTGTTTCTCTCCACTTCTTTTCTTAAACACAGCTAAATACAATTATGAACCAAATGTGTTCAAACTAAACACAGCTAAACAGATAAGAACAAACAAACAACAAAGGCACTAATATCAAATGACATTACAATTCTCAGCATAGCATAAATGGAAGTAAAACATTTCAGATGAGATTAAAAAAATAAAATAAAATAAAAGCTTTTAAAATGCAAAGATGCTGGAAGAAATGAAAGAAATTATTTTCTTTTGTGGGTGGGGGGGGGGAAAGTAAGAATTACTTTAATTCTGTACACTGTCAGGTGTCGTTTCATTAGTATTAGAAACCGTCAACCAAAACTGTCAACATCAATATTGTATTTTCTATAGTTTTGAGAAGGGTTATTAATATTCAAATGGTTCTTCAGACGATTGAACTCCTTGTTATTTGTGTTGTAAACATGACGTTTCAGCCAATCCATTTTTCGGCCTTCTTCAGGTGTAAAATCTGAGTGTGATGGTTTTAATGCTGGGGGGTGGGTAGCCCTTATAGCACAGAAACAGCCGGGCCATGTGCTATAAGGGCTACCCCCCCTTTAAATATAACTTCTGTTTAACCCATCACACTCGGATTTTACACCAGAAGAAAACTGAAGAATGGATCAGCTGAAACGTTGTGTTTACAACACAAATTACAAGGAGTTCAATCATCTGAAGAACCATTTGAATATCAATATTGTAATCATCAACATAGGTTTCTTCAGTTTTTAAGTGGGTCTGGCTGGCTGGCTGGTTGGCTGGCTGGCTATGTATCTTTGCTCATACAGGCTACACCAATGGAGCTAGAGATGGATTCATGCCTTTCCAAAGGACATTAGCATAAAGTGAATGCAGATCTCAGTCAGAGTTTGAACTTGGTTCGCCAATTCCATTTTCTGTGTTGCTAACCACTTGGCTACCAGCACTTCCTCGCGAGTTATAAAAGGAAGAAATTTGATGCTATTTTAGATGCATAGCAAAATAAGTCTTATACTAAATAACAATATTAAAAACAATCAACCAAAACTAGTTTTCTTCAGTTTTTAAACTGGTCTAAAGGGATGAAAATTTAAACATTTACTCCTTATTATGTGTTTCTTGAAAATATCCCACCTAAATAATTTTGGTGGGGAGAGGTGAAGAGATTCAATTCACAATGTAAGTTTATGCTAAATTGACCCCTTAGTTTGCGTCCGGCAGTGTTCACGCTTGGTTTTTTTAATTTTCTTATTCATTGGTCACCTCTTTTTCCAGTTTTTTAATTGATCACCCCCAACATTACATGCTGTCAAAAGATGTTGGTCATGTAACAGTTTCTATTGAGTGACTAACCAGACCTGTTAATGAATGTTCTATTTGACCCTTTTTTTCTTAATTGTGATTTTTATTGCCTGTTTCTGCACATTATTACTTCACTAGTTAATTCCCATGAAAAGACATGATTTTTTTAGAAACAAATCTACTGAATTAAAATTCAGGGGAAAAGTCAATTATTTCAAATGATGGGTAGGAGATATTTCTATCTGCAAAATTGTTAGCTTTAAGTGGAATAGTCCATTGTTATGGACAGAAAAACAAAAAGGTCACACTATTCATTATATAAGTAGATCATGTCTTTTGCATCACAGTATATTTCATGGCTCTTGAAATAGTTATACTAAAACATTGCAGATATTACTAGTTTTATATTAGTCTAACAATTCAAATGGTTCTTCGGACGATTGAACTCCTTTTTGTTATCTGTGTTGTAAACACAACGTTTTGGACGATCTATTCTTCGGTCTTCTTCAGGTGTAAAATTCGAGTGTGATGGGTTAAACAGAAATTATGTTTAAAAGGGGGGTAGCCCTTATAGCGCATGGCCCGGGTGTTTCTGTGTCTTTGTCCTGTCGGGTTTAGATTTGTTGAGAAGTGGAACACAAATAACAAGAAGGAGTTCAATCGTCCGAAGAACCATTTGAATATTAATGACCCTTCTCAAATAATAATATTCTTTCGGGAATATTATAATGCTTTTGTTGAAGTTTTGTTTTAAACTTTCATCTTGAAAATTTGGCCATTTTCGCCCAAAGTAATATATAAAAGATGGCCGTCATGTGACCAACATCTTTTGGCGGCATGCCGAGTTAGGGGTAACTAATTAAGAAATTGTAAAGTGATCAATGAATAAGTCACTTCTTTCGCTTTTTGTTGGGCAATGATCACTAAAAAATTATAAATTTTCAAAAAAGAAGCATGAATCTTGTCACACACAAACTAAGGGGGCGGATTTAGCATAAATTTACATTGTAAACCCCCCGATAAAATAATAAAACCTATTTTGGGGGGAATTAAAAAAAAAATGTTTTTCCTAGACATAATAAGTAAAGTAAAGTAAGTAAAGTAAATATTTAAATCCACTGGTGCGGCCTGTACGCGCAACACAGACATAGCTAGCCAGCAAGACCCACTTAAAACCTATTTGATGTTGACTATGTATTTCACATCAACACAAATTCAGTTACTGCCTACATTTTCAGGTAATCACCATTATTGATATAAGAACAATAGAAACTGTCACATGACCAATGTATTTTGGCAGCATGCCGTGTTGGGGGTGATCAATCTAAAAATTTGAACAAAGGTGTGATCAATGAATAAGTTCATTCTTTCGCCTTTTGTTGGTCAGTGATCATTAAAAAAGTCCGATTTTCAAAAACCAAGTGTGAACACTGTCGCACACAAACTAAGGGACCAATTTAGTATAAACAACATTGTAAATTGAACCCCCCACTTCAAACCTATTTTGGGGGAATTTTTAAAAAAAAGAAGTTTTTCCTAGAGATAATAAGGAGTAAATATTTAAATCCATTGGTGCTGCCTGTACACTCAACATAGACATAGATAGCCAGCCAGACCCACTTAAAAACAGAAGAAACCTATTTGATGCTGACTATGTTGATGTTGATAGCTTTGATGGATGGTTTCTAAAAACATTTGAAAAAGAGAGCTATAGTGAATCAGTGCCAAATGAGTTATGCTAAGCGGGATATTACTGTAATCAAGAAATTATAAATTTACATTGTAAATAGAACCACTAAATTTTCAGCCCTCTAGCTCCATTGGTGTGGCATGTACATGCGATACATATATACCAGCCAGCCAGCCAGCCAGCCAGACCAACTTTGGTTGGGGGTTTCTAATTAAGAGAAATAAACAGAAAAGCCTGGTCGCCAATACAAAGTGTACTTTATTATAATAGCATTAAGAGATTTCTATCGACTACTGGTAACAAAGACCAGATATTACTTTTTATTTCTTTATGCAATTTAATAGATTTTAGAGTAAAGTATAATTGAAACCTTTTACTTTTTCACTATCTATTGTTCAATCAATTAAAACTAGATATATTTTTCAGTATTTCTTCATATATATAAACATAATTCATTGAAGAAGGAGACTCTTATGCTACTTTTATCAATTACTATCTTATCTTTTATCCATTACTGACTTAGTTAATAAAGTAAGATTGTAATGGATAGAAGTAGTTATTCAGTTTATGGATGGGAGTGAAAGTATTAAGCATGAAATATCTATCTATCTACCTATTTATCAATCTATCTATCTATTTATCTATCTATCTATTTATCTATCTATCTATCTATTTATCAATCTATTTATCTACCTATCTACCTATTATAATGATATTGTTCAGGTTAATTAGATAAATTATATTGATCTGACTCCAATAAAGTGAAAAAGTTAACAGTGAAAACAATAACAAAGATGAGAGCGTAGTAATCTCTAACGGTAAGCTAATAGTAGCAGCAGTAGTAATAGTAGCAGCGGTAGTAACCTTTAGTAGTAGGGTCTGACTGCCGATAGTAAGCTTAGAAAGGGTAATGTTAGTGATATGCGTAAGAAAAATCTTTCTTTTTTTGTCTATGTCTGCAGTAGTAAAAGGGATGAAAATGCATAGGTTGCAATGCACATGGTAAATAATGCGATGACATGAAGACGCATGCAAATAATAACTGCAAATACTTTGCAACAATAATAAGTATATTTATTACAGAAGTAGTTCTCAGCTGTTGAGAAGAAAAAGAAATGCTTGTAAAGGTTCAGGTTACTACTTAGTAAGTGTTAAAGAGTTCTTTGTTGTTAGAGTGTGTGTATGTATGTGTATGTATGTAAATGAGTATGAGAGGCGTGCCTCTGTGGAAAAGGTGGAACTGTCATGGATTTGTCAGGTGACAAAATTGACATGAAGAAGAAATGAAGAATAACTGTCTTCTTATAGTAAGAGGTGAGTGAAAGGTGATAACTGGTCGAAATATCATCTGAAAGAATGGGTAACATCAAAATTCCAAGATGAAATGTAAGGTGACAATATACAAGGTTTTGCCAGATGTGTTGACTGCAAAGGGTATCATGTTGTGAGTCAAGTACTGTATTTTTCATGTCCTGAAAGTTGGTTATCTGAAAGTTGTACTCAGAAAGATTAACTTGGTTCTCGGAATAAAAAATCTGGGTATTCCAAAGGAAAATTTGTATGTCAAGTGGTTTCACTTGTTGACTGGAGTGTGTGAGTGCAAAAATACATATGTGTCCGTTACAGAATTTATCAATCTATTTATCCATCTATCTACCTATTTATCAATCTATCTATCTACCTATTTATCAATCTACAGTATCGCCCATAAATAAGTACGCCCCTACCACTTTTTAATAGTATGTTAATTGTCTTCTAAACCAAACATTGCAGGATTTTATTATTTCTAGTGGAACATTACACAATCAAAACGGATATTATCAGGTATTATGTATGACCAAACTCTACAACATTGAAACTCTGTTGCCAAAAAAAGATTTTCTTAGTGTTGTACTCATCTTTGGACGGCAACATATTCATAATTTTCACATGTTTTATTTTATTTCTATTAACATCGGTTTCTACAATTTTATTTTTAATTCAACTTATTCCTCATACCATCTTTCAATATTCACATATAGCTCCGATATGTATATATCTATATATTTTTAAATCACCTTTAATTTAGAAACTCTCACCTCTGAAATGCAAAGTGAAAAAATTCCCACCTAGCGCACAATTAATTTGCAAACCAGGGTCCTTTCTTTTCACATTAAGGGTTCTGCCTACTTTCACAAGACATCCTGACCCCCAAACGAATTTCGTCAACATTTTTTTTTCAGGCTCCTTAGCCAAAATACCCCAAAACAATTACATTTGACCAGCTTAAATCAATTTCCCATTTCTTCACACTAAAAAGGGACAACCTAGCCCTCAGTGAATTTCAATCTTGCCTTCATGGACCGGTACTTGAATAATCAAAGAAAGAAATGCTTTCTTAGGTTTTTAACCTAATACCAGAATAAAACTTATTTGGACCCTTGAATATGTAAACTTGAGCGCCAAGGGCAAACTGCATTGCAAAACTAGACCAATAATATAGTAACTTCATTTTAACTTCATTCATAAAAAGGAAAATTCTCTTCCAATATTGCGTTACTCTAGACAAGTGACCCCTCAATTACGTTGCAAAATCCCTTCACTATATAATCCTTGTTTACTATCATTGATGTCCAATTCATAACAATTCCTATGTTCACACACTAAGGGCCTATACAGCCTCGAATATATATGTATGTTTCACACACACACACACACACACACACACACACACACAAAGTATAAATTTACGTTTTAACCATAGTGATGAATCAAATCTTTTTCTTTTCTTTTTTTCAATTTAAAAAAAAAGATTTAAGGACAGAGACTTCTTTTCCTTTTCTTTCTTTTTTCATATCAAATTCTGAAATCTATATTTCACCCCATCGTCTTGTGTGTCAGCTGTCCTGTATTTATAATCTAGTAAATTAATTTAATTTGTTTTCTGCTAAGTCTAAAAGAAATATATATCAACTCACACTCTCATTTTTATACATCAAATTCAGAATTCCCAGAAGCCTGTAGCAGTTTTCATACATTCATCAGCAAAAATTGTACTTCCAACAATATTTTACAGTACAAAATGACAATTATAACTGTCATAAAAAGACCATGCCATGATTATTCCATCTAACCATGGTGATTTTTCCATCAAATTACGGCCAGCATTCGATATGCTGAGCCCAAACAAAGGCACCAATAAAAAAAAAAACATTTAAAAAAAACACATTTTCCTTCAATTAATACAAAACAATCTATAGACCTTGCTCTTTTCCTCTTAGGGATCTCTTCCGCTAATAATAAAATGGTAAAAACCTCATCGGTACAAGGCTAAATTATTTGTTATAGAAATTCGTTGTCTAAAGCGAGAAAGAATGTTCATCATCATCTATCCATATTTCCTTTTAACTTTAACTTTTTTGTTTTCAACCTTCCTATAATTTATAATTAGTAAGCTCTCCTTACTAAATTTCAAGGCACTATGTAAAAAAAATAGAAATCGAAAGTCGAACTCAGTATTTCCAGAGCCACATCACTTTTTTGACGTGAAGTGTAAAAATATGAGATAGATGCGATTTACAGGGTTTAAAAGAGAAGGCACAGTCATACTTTGTCTGTCTGCTTGATCATTGTTTGACAACTCAAAATTCAACAATATTCTGGATGTGAACTCTAGCCTACAAATAATGTTGACAATAGATTTTGCAGTAAAAATTCATAGCGCGTCGCTACAAATAAATTCAAACAAAAATAACGTATACATTCTCAACAATCCTAATCATTTTTTTTAAAAAACAATACTACAGTTTTACTTAGCACAAAACAAGCATGAAACACCAAAATCAACAATTGAGGCAAAAAAAGAAACAAAAAATGTTCATGTTGTTAAAAATGTCTCTTTTTTCTCTCTTTTTCTATTTCCTCTCAAATGCCTAGTTCCTTGATACGTCCAGTTTTTTTTCTCTCTCTCCTGCTATTATTTTTCCTTTCCGTGAGTGTCATGTATATATCTATTATTATTTCTTTTTTGTGAGTCTCTTGTATATATCTATTATTATTGTTTTTTCATATTGTTTTGATTTTTTATCTTCGTTTTTTCATTATTTTTGGAAAACATTTTTTTTTGTTCCGACAGGCATAAAACAAAAAGAGTCTTCAAACATACCTTAATTGTCCTTAATTGTCCTTTTTTTCTTCTAATTAATTATTTTTGATTTATACCCTGGAACGTGGATCATCTGGTGATTGTTTTTTTTCTTCCTTTGGTTGTTTCTGTTGGCATCATAATTGTCTGGTGGGCTTGTTTTCTTTCTCTCGGTCCCCCAGGTTGTTTCAAAATACGTGTTGTCAGCGTATCAGGTCGCCAAAGCACCAAATCGATGTATGTTATATAGGCAGGGGACAATTTGCTAGGTCCAGGAAAGAAAGAAGACTCAAATATTGTTTGTAAAAATATGAGAACATATTTTTTATTTCATATTAAGATACATTTTGCCGGACGGAGAATGAGGAGTGGGAGAGAGACAATGAGAACCGACAGTCTGTCCCCAACAGTGGTCTTGTGCGTTTCGGCCCAGCCTAGGCGGTCTGCCTATCTGGCTGGGTCTCTTGAGCTTTTGTCTCTGCTGGCCTGTGTCTCTCTCTCTTATGGGTTTCCTTACGCCTACCAGTGTGTCATTTCCGGTTTCCATATCCTGTTTTTGGACACCCATGCATTTCCTAAGGTGACTGGGTCACTTCCACTTCCACAGGTGTTAGCCTGGAAATGGCCTCTGTGACAGTATATCATTACATATGCGCAGTAAAACCAGAGGACACAGCCATAAACTACAAATTCAGACCTCCACTGGTGTTAGAAAAAATTTCCACTTGGCAAGAGTGACAAACACATGGAACAGCCTAAGTGAAAAGACAGTCACATCCGAAAATATCAATATTTTTTTAAATAACCTTTGTTCTGATATCGGACATACCAAATTTAACTACTATTTTTCTTATTAGTTTAAATCCAGCCCAAATAGACCGAATTAACTGCTGTCGAAAAAAGCCTATTTCAAGTATATTCAAGTATAGTATATTTAGAGAAAAGATACTATTTATTCCTGAAGTTTAAAAAAAAATTTCCTTTGATGAATTTATCTACGGTGATGGAAATGAGTTTTGGGAACTAGGTATACAGTAAGGCTGAATTTTGGGAACTAGGTATACAGTATCTAGGATTTATGATCAGGGATCACAGAGGGTCCCATCAGAGATGAGCGATGTGAACCTATGCAGCTAGGGGTTGGTGGGCACTGTAAGATACTGTGGGTATTTAAAAATATGGCCAATTTCGGGGCCGTTTTGGGACCATATAAGCTACCCTGAAATTGAGAGGTAGGTAAACGTTGTACTCTTGCATACCACCCCCTCCCATTTCCACCACTGTCTACACATATAAGTAAATCTTATCACTTGTAATCTTGTTTACAAAAATATCTACACTGGTAGGGTTGCCACCCATCCCGTATGATACGGGATCGTCCTGTATTGAAAAGTAAAATGCACTGTCCCTTACTGAATTAATACGGGATGCGATTGTCCCGTATTTCCTTGCACACCATAATGCATACATTACATTTTCACATGCTTGGAATGACATTAGAAATAATAAAACCAAAACAGTTTCACGAGATATAGCAGAGAGGTATTAAATCGGGATGTCTGTCACTGTGCCTCAACGACATCGTAGTCCTGGTAACGCAAATTTTAAAAATGTCGGCGAATAGTCTCCCCATAAAAATAAAGGGATTGTCTAAATACAGGAGTGAGCACTAGTTAGTCAGTCCTGTCAGTTGTCAGGTGGAAACCCAGTTGACCCCCCCCCCCAATAAGTTGTCAGGTTTTTTGCGTTTTTAGCACCTCTACTCAACATTTCTGGATGATAACATCAACATTTTTTTATTTTCATTTTTCCAGACTAGAATTTATGACGTCCTCATTTGCAGTAGTTTCTCATATTTATCACATAGTCGGGTGCATTTATAGAGAAAAAAACCCACCTTAAAAAAAGGTTTCTTAATGGTTTTTCGTGGTATCAGGTGTGCTCAATAATATACTAAAAGACTACCACAGTTTAACCACTGTAAAGGTATAATTTTCTAAGTTTGCCGTCAAATCTTTAAAATGCCCATTACCCGTTCATTATTCACCCTAGACAAGTTTTTTTTTACTTTCTTGTAGTATCAAGTGTGCTTGATAACATATCAAAAGTCTGCCATAGTCTGACCACTGGAAAGGTATAATTTTCAAGATAGTGTCCAAGTTGACTGCCAAATTAGTTTGCTTCTAGTATATTGGTTTCTGGCACATTGTTTGGGTTATCATTTTTCTGGGTAGAATGTTGGCAACCAGGTTAAATCCTATCTAATAAAAACCATCCGAATTAAGAAAAGGATTGTGGCCAGTTTTTCTATGAATTTTAAGGGCAGCCATTTTGGATTTCAAAAAGCCGGAGAGTGAAGAGTGGGAGAGTGATAAGGGTGCCGAGAGACCATTCCCAACAGGGGAACTTGGTCTTATGCCTTCCCAGCCCTAGGCGGTCTGCCTGTCTGCTTTCTCTGCTTCTCTGAGTTTTCTCTGTCTCTGAGCTTTATAGGGCCTCGAACACCCACGCTGGTATATATTATAAATAATTGCTGGCACAATCTCTATTTATGCTATGTTATAATGACCCTGTATAGTGCTGTTTCGATTAGCATTGCATTTTTTAGAAATGTATCTAGAGTGCTAAAGGAGGTCGACATCCTGTTTATGACTTTCGACACCTGTGGGGGTCAAATCTGTGACACTCGCCCATGGCTACCTAAATATCTAACAGTAGTAGCAACTCTTGCAATTAGAAACCAAAACTGTCATCAAAACTGTCAACATAGATTTCTTCAGTTTTCAAGTGAGTCTGCTATCTATCTATGTATGTTGTGTATTCAAGCCATAGCAATAGAGGGCTGAAAATTATTTTTTGTTATAAATTTAGTGATGTTATATTTCTGAAATAAATAATGATCGATGACCGCATCATGGACTGTCTGCAGAATAGCTGAATACTGGACACTTTGACTAATGAGCCGTGTGTATAAGAATAAACACATACATAATGATTTATCATCTAGCATCGGCACCTAGTGATATTTCACCAGCTCTGGAAAGCAGCTACCAGATGAGATATACAGCACTAATCAATTCCATCTTGTTGAGGCTCAGCAATGACATCATATATATATAAATATATTACATATCATTTATATATATTATAAATAATTGCTGGCACAATCTCTATTTATGCTATGTTATAATGACCCTGTATAGCGCATTGCATTTTTTAGGAATGTATCTAGAGTGCTAACCGAGGTATTACTGTATACTTTTAGTGGCACTGCTGATAAAAGCATGAATGAAAACAAAGTAACTGACTGTATTATCTATCTGTATCAGAGCTTTCCAAACTGTGTATCGCAACACTTTAGTGCAGGGGTCAGGAACCTGCGGCTCTGGAGCCACATGCCTCTCTTTAGCCTATCTCGAGTGGCTCTGAAAAAAAAAATAATTATATTATGAGCAAACAAATACATTATTTTCCAGGGCGTATTTTTCATCCGGCAGGGTCTATAAAAATTTCATTTATGGGTACTTCTAAAAAGGAGCCCTCCATTGATAATCTAATAACTGGGCATGTATTTGTTTCGTTTTTCTGTTCGGTTTCATCAAAGACTTTAATGATTAATTTTCCCTTCATATCATTTTTTTGTTGTTGTTGCATCTTAGATTCGTTTCATTTATGACCCGACATTGAAGGGAAGGTAAATAAAAATAAAACCATAAAGACATCCATGAGCAATTTGCAATCCCCCACTGCTTTCAGAAATTATTAATATTTTCTCATAAATGTATCGTTTAATTTTTCCATCAATTGGAAATCAAAAGAAATATCTCATGACCTACCAATGAAGGTAGTCAAGCTGCACAAGAAAGGCAAGTCATAAAGGAACATATCACAAGCTCTAAAAATGCCAATTCATAGCTTAGGATTGATACTAGATAAGTGAAAATCAAGTGAGTCTGTTATCTGGATGACCAAGCATAAATGCCAATTCATAGCTTAGGATTGATACCAGATAAGGGAAAATCAAGTGAGTCTGTTACCTGGATGACCAAGCAAAAATGCCAATTCATAGCTTAGGATTG
>VCCN01004113.1:5159204-5174288 GCA_006491835.1 Architeuthis dux | reverse complement strand
AAGGGTCATTAACATTCAAATAGTTCTTCGGATGATTAAACGGATTGGCCGAAACGTTGCGTTAAGACAAACAACAAGAAGGAATTCAATTGTCCGAAGAACTATTTGAATTTTGTATATCTTTCAAAAGATACTTTTCCTGAGTCAGTTGAACTGCTGGGATGACATTATATATTTGGCTTGGCTAACAAAACTAAAGTAATGTGTTGCAGAAAAATTTACTTTTTAAAAGTGTGTCACCGATCAAAAAGTTTGAAAAGATATACACTGATCCTTGGCAGAGGGTCAGGGTGTCAGAATTTGATCCTAGGCAGAATACACAGATACTCTGATCCTAGTCAAAAGTGCTGATCCATATGTAAATAATCCTGTCATTTCTGACAGGTAATATGCTAGTTAAAAAAGGATAAAATAGAACAAATGCAATATGAGTAAATCAAACAAATACATATATAACTTTACTTATGAAGATATGTATCCACTATATATTTACATAATCATGTTGGCATATAAAGGCTCCTTAAGAGACCTGTTAATCACTGCTATCCACAACACTGGTTTAAATACTGTTGATGGGTTTAGGTTATTCTTGTGTTCTCACATTTATATGTATCTGGACATCACCGAGCCCTAACCATAGTAGAAACTTGAAATTTTCCACACACATTCCCCTCAATGAGTAGGGAAAATGATTTTTGTTTTTTGAAAACTCACCCCAAAATAAGTTTTTAGTGGGGGGTTCAATTTACAATGTAAATTTATGCTAAATCGATCCCTTAGTTTGTGTCCAGCGGCAATCTTACTTTTAAAAAAAGAATTTGGACTATTTAGAGATCACTTCCCACCACCACTGTTTAGTTTACAAGGTAAAAAGAAGCAATCAAGGGGTCAGCAGGGCCTACTCTGCACCCCCCCCCCCCCCCAGACTCTAGGGTACCAAAATGTTCTTTAGGATGTCCTCTTTCAGAAAAAAGATGTTCCCAAGAAGCAAGTTGGGATGAATTACCTCATTTGCATAAAACAAAATGGCTGCCAGCACACACCAAAAAAATCTAGAATTTCATATCTCGTCTACCAATTGACATATCCGAGTACTTTAAAAGGCTAAATCATAGTTTTCAGACACAAGGAATTCAAAAAACTTTATTTGACCATAAAAGTAATTTTTAATTTATGGGTATTCCAGCATTTTACAAGGAAATTTCAAGTATACTTTGTAGGCCAAAGTATATGGAGTGTGGATTTAATTCATGATGCAGATATATACATATATATATTGTTAGAAAGAGAATTTCTTCAGCTTTCCAACACTGTATGTTGTCAATTTGTATTTGTTGGGAATGAAATGTTACAGCCCAAAATATAAAATGCTGAATACCTAGCTTCACGTTTTGGGCTGTAACATTTTATGCCCAACAGATACAAATTGACACAATACACTGTTGGAAAGCTGCTGAAATTATATTTCTAATGATATGTATAGGTATATACCTCAATCAAGAATTAATTCCACAATCCATATCTGTTGGACTTAAAAAGTTACCGCCCAAAACGTGAACTGTGTATTTAAATTTGTCTCGTAAAATGCTTAATACCTAGCTTAACAGATACAAATTGACAAGATACCCCATTGGAAAGCTGCTGTAATTCCCTTTCTAACGATATATATATGTATATACCTCCATCAAAAATGAATTCCACAATCCATAGACTTTGGGCTGTGTACTAGAAGTTTTCTTGTAAAATGCTGAATACTTAGCTTCATGTTTTGGGCTGTAACATTTTATGCCCAACAGATACAAATTGACAAGATACACTGCTCAAAAGCTGAGGTAATTCTCTTTTGTTCTCTTTTAAAGTACTCAGATATGTCAATTGGTAGACAAGATAGGTAGACAGACTTTTTCGGTGTGTGCTGGTGGCCATTTTGTTTTATGCAAATGAGGTAGTTCATCACAACTTTTTTCTTGGGAACATCATTTTTCTGAAAGAGAACATCCTAAGGAACATTTTGGTATTCTACTCATAGAGTCCGGGGGTGAGGGGTTGCAGAGTAGGTCCTGCTGGCCCTCGGACTAAAGCATATATAGGTGGCAGTGATTCATGATTTCCCTTGGAATGCTAGTCCTTGTGATGAGACAAAATGCTAAGTCTTCATATCACCAGAAAATGAAAAATTGATGTTGTCTATTAGGTTAATGCAAAAGTTCCCAGTGCCATATTTTGCACAATGTTAGGGAAACCTAAAAAGTGTCTTTGAAGTTTACTCTGCTTTTTATTGTTTGTGCATGCATACACTTTAATAATTATTGTGGAAAAGTGACAATTTTACTTTACTCTGCAGCAAATCATGACAGAATATAAAATCCACATTCCATACTGTTTACGCTTCATATTTAAACTGAAAAAAATGTTTGGTTGGGTTGGGTTTGGTTTGCTGGGCTTGGCGGCATGTCAACCTTTTAGTAGGTCATTTAATGTTGGAACTAATCTTACTTGAGGATATTATTAAATAGTTGTAAAAGGTTCTCTTTTTAAAATAGAATCTTGCAACTTTGGTGAAAGGTTTTGTTGTTTTTTTTAACTAGAGTCTTGTGACTTTGGTGAAAGATTCTTTTTTTTTAAATAGTCTTGCAACTTTGGTGAAAGGTTCTTTTTTTAATTAGAGTCTTGCGACTTTGGTGAGAGGTTCTTTTTTAAAAATAATCTTGCGATTTTGGTGAGAGTTTCTTCCCTTTTGGGGCAGGTGATTGAATAAGGTTTGGTTGAGTTCCTTTCCTTTGACATGTCTGACCTGTCTGGTTGGACCTACCAGGAATTGAATTCCTGCCAGCATTGCTCTCTGGGTCATTGAAACATGCAAGCCACTCAACCGTGTCAAGGTACTTATTTGTGGAGTGGGGAAAAATGTGCATTGTAAACTAGACAATGAAACGCTGAAGCTTTAAATGCATCATAAACAGGTATACACAACAAACAAATCAGCCATTTTCCCAACATAACCTCATATGCAATTTTATCCTTTCTACAATATTTGCAATATAGTTGTGTATAGTGAGGAAAGGATCTTCTTATCTTCATTAGCATTTAATCATACACTAAAAACAAATAAAACATGTTGATGCAAAAGTTCCCTGTGCCCCTTTTACATAAGCTTAGGGAAATCTGTGATGTTTACTTATTTTGGTGAAAATTATAGCTGAATATAATGTGCACATTCAACACTGTTTACTATTCATGTTTTATCTGGGAAAAGTGCAGTGGAAACTAGGCAATTGCTCACTGAGGCTTATGGTAATTGCTGTTAAGTAAGTATCTTGAGTTATGGCCCTTGGGTGGAAGAGCGCTTATCGACTTCTGGTAAAATGGCACTGTTTACGTTCTGTTGGCCGAGCCACCATATTGGTTTTAAGAGGTTGTACACAACACACATGTCAGAGTCCCGTTGCTGTAAATAAGTATGAATAAATTGAATCTGTCAGTACATTTTTGTTGCATTTTAAATCTGTTGATATCTGTCATAATAATCTTTATAGTAATGATACAGTAGGTGCAAGTATGTGTCAGCAATACAAATACATTTTCAACATTTACTTCTGTCATGCATATATACATACATGCACACATATACATACATACTTACATAAGTATTCACACACGCAAACACAAACACAAACAAACATTTACATAAGCATGCACACACACATATACATGTATGTAAGTATGTAAGCAAATAGGGAAGTGGAAGAAAGCAGGGAAGGTTTGTTTACAAGACTGGCATAGTTTATCTATTCATTTTGATATTATTGACATACATTAAAAAAGTGAATGAATAATTTGGAAAGAACATGTCATTGTCAGGCCATTATACACAGGAGCAAGTAGAGATCCCTTAACACAAACAATATTGATGATAAGCCAAATGTTACATTCCTCAATAAGTTGTTGACCAATTTTCTCATTAGTAAAGCAATCATTGTGATAACTACAATTACTCTAATGTGTCTAATATTACTTGTGCATAATAGCTATATTTCACAGCATCACAAATTCAGTTACTACTGCTATAATAATACTTGATCCTACATTCACAGTTAATTATTAACCATTATTGATATAAGAACAGGACTGGTTAGTTACTCAATAGAAACATGAGTCACATGACCAATGTCCTTTGGCAGCATGCCGTGTTGGGGGTGATCAATCTAAAAATTTGAACAAAGGGGTGATCAATGAATAAGTTACTTCTCTCGCCTCTTGTTGGGCGGTGATCACTAAAAAAGTCTGAATTTTCAAAAAACAAGTGTGAACACTGTCGGACACAAGCTAGTATGAACTTACATTGTAAATTGAACCCCCCCCCCCACTAAAAACAAAGGGGGTGGGAATTAAAAAAAGTCAATAATAAGTCACTTCTTTTGCTTTTTGTTGGGCAATGATCACTAAAAAAGTATAAATTTTCAAAAAGGAAGCATGAATGTTGCCACACACAAACTATGGGGCTGATTTAGCATAAACTTACATTGTAAATTGAGCTCCCCAATAAAAACCTCTTTTGGGGTGGAATTAAAAAAAATGTTTTCCTAGACATAATAAGGAGTAAATGTTAAAATCGATTGGTGCGGCCTGTATGCGCACACAGACATAGCTAGCCAGCAAGACCCATTTAAAAAACAGAAGAAACCTATTTGATGTTGATAGCTTTGATGGACGGTTTCTAAAAACATTTGAAAAAGAGTGTTAGAGCGAATCAGTGCTAAATGAGTTAGGCTAAGCAGGATATTACTGTAATCAAGAAATTATAATACTTTAAGCAATTAGAAATCTTAGAAATGTAAGGTGATCTTGCTTTTAGTAAACTAAATTCCGATTTATTGATTCTTTTGGTTCTTTTCAGAAAGCCAGCATCAATGAATAAGTTACTTCTCACGCCTTTTGTTGGGTGGTGATCACTAAAAAGTCTGAATTTTCAAAAAACAAGTGTGAACACTGTCGGACACAAACTAAGAGACCAATTTAACATACACTAACATTGTATATTGAACCACCCACTAAAAACTTGTTTTTTTGAAAATTTGGACTATTTAGTGATCACTGCCCACCACTGTTTAATTTACAAGGTAAAATGAAGCATATATAGATGGCAGTAATTCATAATTTCCCTTGGAATTCTAGTTTAAGCATAATTCTGAAAATGCTTTCATTTATTTCAATTTCTCTGTTATATTTCTGCTAATAGTAAAACAATAAATACACATGAATAAGTATCAAGACTCCTCTTTTTTCCTGAAAAAGATTAATTATCATTGTTATCAATTCATTAATTTTACTTTTTGTGAATTACTTGTTATAAATAAAACATGTAATTCCTAAAGCTGTCCTATTCAAACAATTCAGAAGTTATTGGTTATCTAAACAGATTTCTTTAAGAATGCTTTCAAGCATTTTCTTCTCTTTCTCCATAAAATTATTTGTAAAATACAAATGCAAGTATAATAAAAATGATTATCTGCTGCACAAAAATTCCCACAGGCATGTAACAGACACATGTGTATTTTTGCACTCACATACTCCGGTCAACAAGTGAAACCACTGGACACACAGATTTTCCTTAGGAACACCCCGGTTTTTATTTCGAGAAATAAAGTTATCTTATCCGCCAGTGCTTTTAAATAACCAACTTTTCGTGACACGGAATAACAGTACTTGTCTCGAAACATGATACCCTTTGTAGACAATAAGTCTAGCGAATACCTTGTATCTTGTCACCTTACATCTTACCTGGGGATTTTAACGATATCCATTCCAACACTCCACATTTTTGACCAGCCTCTCATCCTCCACTCACCTCTTCCTATAAGAAGACGGACTATTCTTCATCTTTGTTCATTTGAGATTTGTTGCCTAAACAAATCTATCGCTGTTCCAAATTTTCGATTATGTATGTACGCATTCATACATACACACACACTCTCTTCCTTAACATTTTCTCCAAACTAAGGATACTTACCAAGTAATAACCTGAACTCTTTACAAGCATTTTTTCTTTTTCTCAACAGCTGAGAATTACTTTATTGTTATACCTTCTATAATAAATATACTTCTTATTATTGTTACAAAGTATTTGCAGTTATTATTTGCATGCATCTTTATTTCATTTCAAATTTACCATGTGCATCTTCTCCATGCATTTCATCCCTTTTACTACTGCAGGAACAGACAGAGAAAGAAAGATCTTTCTTACGCATATCGCTAACATTACCCTATCATCAGCACGCTAGCTCACTTATGGCAGACTGACCCTTAAGGCTATTACCACTACTATTAGTGCCGCTGTTACTATTAGTTTATTGTCACTACAATGGTCATCTAGAGATTACTACGCTACAATCTTTGTTATTGTTTTTCACCGTTAACTTTCATGGAGTCAGATTTATTTAATATTGGTTGTAATTCTATCAATTTAATCTCCATTTACAGGCATGTGAGGGGATTTATTTAGAAGATTATCGCCAACGTGGGCACGCGCTCTCAAAAGGGTTTGCCACCCCAATCCAGTTATAATACTTTAAAATAGATCCCATGACCTAATATAATTTATTTCCATAAAAAGATTATCTCCCTTAAGTGCCCCCCTAATCTTTCATATCATGACAAATGTGATCGTTTTCCATGTTTATTTGAATACATTCAATGATTTTGTTAGAAACAGTCAACCAAAACTGTCAACATCAACATAGTCAACATTAACATAGGTTTCTTCAGTTTTTAAGTTGGTCTAACTGGCTGATTGGTTCTGTATGTGTTGTGCATACAGACCGCACCAATGGAGCTAGAGGGCTGAAAATTTAAACATTTACTCCTTATTACATCTAGAAAGAATTCCATCCAAAATAGGTTTTTAGTGTGGGGTGTTCAATTTACAATGTAAGTGTATGCTAAATTGGTCGCTTAGTTTGTGTCCAGCAGTGTTCATGCTTTTTTTTGTTGAAAATTCTGACTTTTTTAGTGATCACCGCCCAACAAGAGGCGA
Organism: Architeuthis dux; assembly: GCA_006491835.1. Lineage (NCBI taxonomy): Eukaryota > Metazoa > Mollusca > Cephalopoda > Oegopsida > Architeuthidae > Architeuthis > Architeuthis dux. The sequence continues at coordinate 5,167,255 of VCCN01004113.1, read as the reverse complement.
GAGAATTTTTTAATTGATCACTCCCTGCACTGCCAAAAGTTGGTTATGTGATGGTTTTTATTGAGTGACTGTTTGAATACCTTTGATGATTTTATTCATCCAGTGAATAAGATTGACTAAGGTTTATTTGGCAGATTATTATTAGCAGACAACAAGGTCGGTGATTTGGCAGCAGACTACAAGACTACATTTTTAGAGTACCAAATCTTTCTGAAGATGGCATCCCTCCCTTTTCAAAGTTCAACATTTATTGGGTGTGACTGATTATCAACCACTGGGGCTCCGAGGTGGAGCTTTTTTCTTTTCTTTCTCCTTTTTTGTGCTCCAATTTTATGTTTGTATTTCCCAGTAACCATTCCACAGAAGAAAAATTGTCAACAATACCAAAAAGGTCTGGTTAGTCACTCAATAGAAACCATCATGTGACTAATGTCTCTTGGCAGCATGCCGTGTTGGGGGTGATCAATTAAAAAAATTGGGAAACGGCGCGACCAACGAATAAGTTACATCTCACGCATTTTGTTGGGCAGTGAACATTAAAAAAAAGTCTGAACTTTCAAAAAACAAATGTGTTTTTTTTCTAGACATAATAAGGAGTGAATGTTTAAATTTCCAGCCCTCTAGCTCCATTGGTGCGGCCTGTACACAGGAGACATACATAGATAGCCAGCCAGCCAGCTATCTAGCTAGCCAGACTAATTTAAAAACTGAAGAAACCTATGTTGACAGTTCTGGTGTCAGTTTTGGTTGACGGTTTCTAATACAAGTTTGAACAGAGAACTCAAGGTTCTCATTTTCATTGTTAACACCATCACCTGATGTAATAACGTTGTCATGATAAACACAATCTCGTTGCAGCAGTATAGAGTCCTAAAAGCATTACTTCTAAATGTTTATATGTTTGGAACCTAATTTGGAAAACAAAATGGTATTTGTAGTATAACAGATATGAAATAAAATATATGCAAAAGTATTGAGATATCATCCAAAATACTCATGTGTACACTCAAACAATTATTTTGCATTCGAATCCCTAGGCTTAAGCCTACTCAGCCTAATGGTAAATCCACCACTAAACGAATATTTGAAAACTGTCTATTGAATAAGATAGAATGATGTTAAGTGACGTTAAATAACTTATATCGTTGTACTATGTATAACGTACTACATATTGCAGTATTTAGTCCTAAAAGCATCACTTCTAAATGTTTATATGTTTGGAGCCGAATTTAGAAAACAAAATAGTATTTGTGATATTCCAGATATGAAATAAAATATAAGTACTGAAATATCATCAGAAATACACACGTGTACACTCAATTGAATCATTTTTTGCTCTTTGGCACCCCCATCCTTTCCAGGCTTCTAGGCTTAAGCCTACTCAGCCTAATGGTTAATCTGCTACTGTTTATTGGGCTATATATACTAACTCGATAGTATGGACTAACTTACTACTAATGATGTCTCTACAGGGTGTCCCTAAAGTCTGGACACATAGGAAATATCACTATTTATAACTAACTATATTTTTTTGGCCCCACAGATTAAATATGAGTTTGTCGAAAGAATAAAGGATTGAACTGGTACTTCTCTGTGGACATGAAGGATGGTCATATCAAAAGATAGCAGATGATTTTAATGCACTTCATCCCAGAATTGGCTTTTCCACGTGGGAAAGGTGGTTAGAAAGTTTAAAGAAACAAGCGCATTGAACTTTGCATCACAAATGGTGGAAAACGCATTGAAGATGATATTTATTAATATTTCAATTAAATAAAATGTTGTTCAAATTTTTTTATTGAAAATATGCATTTTGCCTATGTGTCCAGACGGACACCCTGTATATTGTATGTTCAATTATGTAACCCAGAATAGCAGTAGGGCATGAAGTACTCAAAACGAACCAACTTAGAACCGCACAGAGAGCCATGGAAAGAACAATGCTAGGGATAACTAGATAGAAAAAGATCAACATGGATCAGTGGGAGGACTAAAGTGAAGGATATTATGCAAATAATTAAGCCAAAAAGTGGAGATGGGCTTGAAACTTAACAAGAAGAGATGACAACAGATGGAGCAAAAGACTAACTGATTGGTGCCCATGGAACAATAAACACAATAGGAAAAGACTAGACACAAGATTGAGGGACTAACATATTTATTAATGTATTATAATTTAAATTATCAATATTTATTATCAAACAATATAGTATAGTACCAGGCTATAAGATAATACTATACTTTAAAGGGCAGCAAAATTCAGCTTGCCCTGGGTGCCAAGAACCCTACGGCCGGCCCTGCATGCTATTAGCAACTGGGAAAGGATTTGAGAAGTTGTTGGTGTATCTGACTTGACTGAAGGAAGTGTCCATATTGGAAAATATCTTTTACTAGCACGAAGAGGAATAACTTATCCAAATTGGACACATGAGACAAATCCATTTTCTTAGAAACTGTAGGCAGGAAAGTGCTGCCATCTTTTGTGGATATTCACTTCTATGATACAATCAGGGAATAAAACATTTCATAGACTCCTAAACAGTTGCACCCTACAAGCTGAAAATTTGGGTAAACGGGTCAAGTTGCCCTTATACACAAAAGATGGCAGCACTTTCCTGCCTACAGTTTAGGAGAAGATAGATTTGTCTCACTGTACCCCATGTCTCATTGTGCTCTCCCCTACTGGGTAAACTTTGAGAAGAGTTAAAATACTAATAATACATTAGTACTAATGACCCACCCCAAAAACAGGGCCGGCCCTAAGTACCAGAACACAGGCCGTCGTCAAGGGTGTTGAGTGCTGGGATGTGCCTGTCATGTGTCGGAGACAGTACAACTTTCCAAATACAAATGGAAAAATTGGAAAATGAATAAATTAAACACAAAAAAAACTAGCATTCCAAGGGAAATTATGAATCACCATCACTTATATATGCTTCTACTTCCTAAATTAAGCAGTGATCACTAAAAAGTCCAAATTTTCAACAAAAAAAAGTGAGAATGCTGCTGGACGCAAAATAAGGGAACAATTTGGCATAAACTTACATTGTAAACTGAACCCCCACTAAAAACCTACTTTGGGGGAGAATTTTCAAAAATCAAAAAAACATTTTCCCTACTCATTGAGTGGAGTGTGTGTGCAAAATTTCAAGTTTCTACTATGAACAATTAGGGCAATCCGGATACATAGATAGATAGATAGATACATATAAATGTGAGAATACACAAATAACCTAAACCCAGCAACAGTGTTCAAACTGGTCTGTTGTGGGTAGTGGTGATTAACAATTATTAATGTTAACGGTTTTAAAGGTACAATTGAATTGAAATTACAATTGAAAAGTAAAAATTGATAAATAGTATTGTACTTTATAAGCAACATAAAAAACAATTATCATATATTTTTGAATAAGATTAGGAGTAGTCACTTTGGAATAAAGTTGTCTATTATAATCATGGAAACTGTTTTCAACCGCTTATTGTTATCAAAATCAGTCAGTTCCTAACACTTTATTTAAAATGAATTAAAAAAAAAAGAATTCAGAATTGAGCACAAAATTTCAGAAAACCATGTCTTATATTAAAAAATATACAGTAATATTGAATTATTGGCAGATTACTCTCTCATGTCTCTAGTCACGGGGTCATGGGATCCCCCCCTACTGAATTCGGCACTAAATGACCAAACAAGGGTCGATGTGCTGTTAAACAAAACAATCAATCAATCAATCAATTGGCAGATTACTAAGCATTGGTACAGTATATCTCTGTATGTCTAAAAAAATAGAATATGAAAACCATAAAATGACCAAATTAGATCTGCGTACCCCACAACCAACTACCTCGAAAGCCATATAGGGAAATAAAAGGGTTGACTAATTAGATGGTCACTTTCCAGCAGTTTCTTTACATAGTGTTAATACCAGTAAACTCAGAGATCAAAGTAATACACATATTGCTGCATTGACCAGATGGTCACTTTTTACTAATGAACATTTTTGTTTCTTTTTTTTGTTTCCTTTTGAAGCAGTGTATCTATAGAGAATGGTTAAGGTGGCAGCCAATGTTGTGGAGAGGATAGAAGTCACTGATTGATATGATTTGGGTTCCAGGACTTCTGCGAGGAGGATGAGGACACTAGCTTTTGGATGGGATAATTGCTCCATATTAACCCTTTATAGGGCACCCCTAAAAATATTTTAGATATCAAAACAAATCTTTTGTATGTTAAACTAGAGACAATTACAAGATATTTTCAGTTGCAAGTTTTCTGAAACTATTTTGTATATGGTGGCAAAACCCCTTCTGATGAAGTGATCATATTGGAACCCTAGGGACAACCCTGCTCAAAAACATCAGGATGTAATAATATTTACCTTTCAACATAGGTTTCTTCAGTTTTCAAGCGAGTCTGGCTGGTATATGTATCATGTGTACAGGCTGTACCGATGGGGTCAGAAAGCTGAAAGTTTAAGCATTTACTTCTTATTATGTCTAGAAAAAAAATGAATAGGATTTTAGTGGGGTTTCAATTTACAAGGTAAGTTTATGCTAAACTGGTCCCTTAGTTTGTGTCCGGCAGCATTCATGCTTATTTTTGAAAATTCAGACTTTTTCAGTGTTCACTGCCCATCAAGAGGCGAGAGAAGTAACTTATTCATTGGTCACTTCTTTTTCCAATTTTTTAATTGATCACCCCCCCGCCAATATGGCATGCTGCCAAAAGACATTGGTCATGTGACGGTTTCTATTGAGTGACTAATCATACTTGTCTATCTATTTATCAGACATGGTGACTGACTTGGTAAGAGATATATACAAAAATATAGTAGGAAAGAGAGAAAGAAGACGATTATGACAGAAGTTAACAAATAGCCAAGAACTTATCCCTTAGGAGAAGAATCCACAACCTTCAGGTCAGACAAGCGTGTGTCTCTTTAATTGCTTTTATGTTAGTTGTTTTACCAGAGAAAGATGACGTCGTCATCGTCGTCATCATCGTCATCATCATTAGTTATAAGTCCACTGCTGGGCAAAAGCCTTTCCCATCTCCTTCCATGACAACCTATCTTCTGCTAACCTCTGCCAAGTCTTACCGGCAAACTTTTCTATCTTGTCCCTCCATCTTGTATCTGTTTTTTTCTTACTGCGTTTACTGTCCCCTAGGCACCAATCTGTTAGTCTTTTCCCCCCATCTATTATCATTTCTTCTTGCTAGGTGAACAGCCCATCTCCATTTTTGCTGCTTAATTATTTGTATAATATCCTTCACTCTAGTCCTACATCTGATCCATGTTGATCTTTTTTTTTTATCTCTTAGAGTTATCCCTAGCATTGCTCTTTCCAAGAATCCCTGTGCTATTCTAAGTTGGTTTTTCAGCTCGTTTGGTTAATTTCTATGTTCCGCATCCGTATGTATTAGTCAATGAAATGCGGGCTCAGATAAACCAATTTGTGTTTAGGAGTACAAGCCCAGGGACATTATTAGAAACCAACAACTAAAACTGTCAACATGGGTTTCTTCAGTTTTTAAGCGATTCTGGCTGGCTGACTGGCTATCTATCTATCAATTGTGTGTACAGGCCGCACCAATGGAGTAAAAATTTAAACATTTACTAAATGTTTTTTTGTTTTTTGAAAATTCCCCTCCAAAATAGGATTTTAGTGGGGGTTTAATTTACAAGGTAAGTTTATGCAAAATTGGTCCCTTAGCTTGTGTCCGGTAGCATTCACACTTGTGTTTTTTTTAAAATTCAGACTTTTATTTAGTGATCATCACCCAACAAAAGGCAAGAGAAGTAACTTATTCGTTGATCACCCCTTTTTTTAATTGATCACCCCCAACATGGCATGCTGCCACATGATGGTTTCTATTTAGTGATTAACCAGACCTGTTCTGTGAAGTCTTCATTACATAAACAAATACTGATATACAAATCTTTGATGTTGTCATCCTTGTATGCCTGCTGGCAAAAAAATACAGAAATTTGATCACCACATAAGTAACTAGTGCACTTACACTTGCTACAGCTTCAGCCATCCCTGCTGGGTCTGTTGGATATTTAGTTAGCCATTGGCGGAGGTCACAGATTTGACTCCCACAGGTGTTGAAACTTATAAACAGGTTATCGACAAAAAAACCAAATGCCAAGGTGTCCAGAGCCGGAAACAAACACACCAGGTGTTATGGGGTCATAGGCAGGATGGAAAATCAGTGTGGGTGTTCAAACTCTATAAAAGCAACACAGAGTGCCCTTGGAAGCTGGAGAGACACAGGACACCCTGAGAGAGACAGACTGCCTAGGCTGGGGGAAGACACAAGGCCAGTTCCCCCATTCGGAACAGTCTGTTGGCTCTCGTTATCTCTCTCCCATTCTTCATTCCGTCACAGCAAAATGTATCTTATGAAATAAAAATATATCCTCATATTTTTATAAACAAGTTTCGAGTCTTCCTTATTCTCCAAGTTCAGGATTTTCCTCCCGCAGACCAAAATGGCTATACAACAGGGATCTACATATCACATTGATACTTACTCAGCCCAATTGCGATATGTGAAATTGACTTAGAGGCAATAAGCACCTGAAGTGGCATTACTCACTTCACCCTGCTTTATTTTACCCATAGCTAGGAGGAGAGATGGATTCATGCCTTTCCAAAGGACATTAGCGTGAAGTGAATGCAGATCTCAGTCAGAGTTTGAAATTGGTTCGGCAATTCCATTTTCTGTGTTGCTAACCACTTGGCTACCAGCACCTCCTCGCGAGTTATAAAAGGAAGAAATTTGATGCTATTTTAGATGCATAGCAAAATAAGTCTTATACAAAATAACAATATTAAAAACAATCAACCAAAACTAGGTTTCTTCAGTTTTTAAGCTGGTCTGGCTGGCTGGCTATGCATGTATGTATCGCATGGACAGGCTGCACCAATGGAGCTAAAGGGTTGAAAATTTAAACATTTACTCCTTATTATGTGTTTCTTGAAAATATCCCACCTAAATAATTTTGGTGGGGAGGGGTTCACAATGTAAGTTTATGCTAAATTGACCCCTTAGTTTGCGTCCAGCAGTGTTCCACTTGTTTTTTGAAAATTCAGACTTTTTTTTAATGATCACTGCCCAACAAAATGCAAGAGAAGTAACTTATTCATTGATGACTTCTTTTTTCAATTTTTTAATTGATCAGCCCCAACACGGCATGATGGTGGTCACATGACGTTTTTTTATTGAGTGACTAACCAGACCTGTTTTAGTTCGGATCCACAATTTTGAAACATGAAACACTTTTTCTATAGTTTTGAGAAGGGTCATTAACATTCAAGTAGTTATTCGGACGATTGAACTCCTTCTTGTTGATTGTGTTGTTCTATAGTTTTGAGAAGGGTCATTAACATTCTAATAGTTCTTCGGACGATTGAACTCCTTCTTGTTGTTTGTGTTGATAACACAACATTTCGGCCAATCCATTCTTCGGCCTTCTGAATATGAGGGGGTAAACAGAAGTTTTTTTAATTTAAAAGAAGAAAGACAAAGATAAAGAAACAGCCGAATCCTATGTTATAACATAGGATTCGGCTGTTTCTTTATCCTTGTCTTTCTCAGCATTAATGAGTGATACTGTATTATACAATGTCTATCCAAAATTTTGGGGGATTTAACAAACATGCACACCAAATATAGTACAGACTTTTGCCGGTACCCTTTGCGAGCTTGATGTATACATGCCCAAGGTGGATTACTTTGTGGGAGACAGTGGAAACTAGGTGTAAAGGTAATTTTTTTTGATTAAATTCCAGGAAATTTTGGGTAGCACTTCATACAACATATTAATGAACTAGCGTAGTAACTGTAAAAAATGATGAAATTATTTATATATGGATCGTACTTCTGCTTGGATTAGAGTATCTGTTCACTCTGTCTAGGATTAAAGTGTTGCTCCTTGGCACTTAGGATTAGAGTGTAGCATCTGCACGCTCATTGAAAAGTGTTACATACAATATATATATACATATATATGTGATAATTATAAAGATAATTATTAATTAATTAA
>VCCN01004113.1:5129048-5143044 GCA_006491835.1 Architeuthis dux | reverse complement strand
CACACACACACACACACACACCTCACCATCTCAGCTAAACCACAATTAAAATGTTTTTAAAAAAATATCTAGATAAAAAAATGTTATAAATAAAAAAAATAAAAAATTATCCTAAGTAATCATAAATTAATCTTAAAAACTAATCTTAAAAACTAAAAATTATCATATCCATTATCTAATTAGACAGATTGGGTAAACAAAACAAAATTGGCCCTTCCTCTGCTCAAAATCCTGGATCTGCCTTTGAAAAAGGCATTGCTCGTTGTATAAAATGTTTATTGCTACATGACCCATGTTAATGTCATTGCACCAAGCGATGCAAATGCTTCTACATTTGATCCATATTTCTTCTCTCTCTCTCTCTCTCTCTCTTTCTTACGCAACTACTTTAGAACTCAGATATCGTTTATTGTTGTTATGGATCAATTCTACACCGACACGTGCAGCTCAACGTGGTTGAGAAAAATGGAAAAGAAAAATTTTGATCCAAAATGGAATTAACAAATTCTTTTTTAATAAATTTTTTAGTTTTTAAAATCTTTTTATTTTAAAAAAGATTTTTTAATTCAAATCGGTGGCGGGGAAAAACGAAATTGCAAACTTGCATATTTAAAAAATCTGCAGATTAACCGCAACTATGGGAAAATGACTTAATTCTTCTTTATTCCCTCTTTATTAAAGTATTTGTGAAGAATTTGAAAAAAAGGACAATGGACATTTGTAGTTGAGATGAGTTCAGGTGGTAAAAGTCTTTTTTAGCTAAATTATTTTCTTTCTTTCTTTCTCTCATCCTTTTTTTTCCCCAAAAAGACTATTGATGTTCATTAATCACTGCTAACCAAAACACTGGTTTATTGCTGGGTTTAGGTTATTCATGTGTTCTCACATTTATATGTAGCCCTAACCGTAGTAGAAACTTGAAATCTGGCACATACACACCCCCCCTCAATGAGTAGGGAAAATGTTCTTTTTTGTTTTTTTGAAAATTCCCCCCAAAATAGGTTTTTAGTGGGTAGTTCAATTTACAATGTAAGTTTATGCCAAATTGAGCCCTTAGCAGCATTCTCATTTGTTTTTTGAAAATTTGGACTATTTAGTGGTTACTGCTCACCACCACTGTTTAATTTACAAGGTAAAAAGAAGCATATATAGATGGCAGTGATTTCCCTTGGAATTCTAGTTTAAGCAGGGAAAAGGATTTTTTGGGGTTCAATATTTTTTTTTTTTTGCTAAATTGGTCACAAGTTTGTGCTTTTTTGAAAATTCAGACCTTTTTTTAGTGATTACAACCCAACAAAAGCGAGAGAAGTAACTTATTCATTGATCACCCCTTTTTCCGACTTTTTAATTGATCACCCACAACACTGCATGTATAGGTGGCGGTGATTCATAATTTCCCCTGGAATGCTATTTTTTTTTTTTTTTCTGTTTGTTTGGATTTTTTTTTGTTTTTCATTCGAATATAATTCTTTTTCTGATTCACTTGATTCCAGTGTTTTGTATGCACACGCACACACGCGAACAATGCAGAAGGGAAATTATTGTGCGCGCAAAGGGTTAGTTATCTAATGATGTAATAATTAATAATTATACTATTAATCCTGAGTATAATAATGATGCATTTTTATAATTCTACTTAGTGAAAGTAATCTCTTAATTTCCAGCAACTTTATTAATAATAATCTGTGAATTGATGTGTGTCATTTTTCTTAATTTATTTCGACATTGCATCACATAAAAATAAGAAACTAGCATTCCAAGGGAAATTATGAATCACCACCACCCAAATATGCAGTGTTGGGGTGATCAATTAAAAAGTTGGAAAAAAGGGATGATCAATGAATAAGTTACTTCTCTCGCATTTTGTTGGGCTGTGATCACTAAAAAAAGGTCTGAATTTTCAAAAAAAACAGCGGGCACAAACTAGTGACCAATTTAGCATAAACTTACATTGCATATTGAACCGACCTCTAAAAACCTATTTAAGGGGGGAAATTTTCAAAAAACAAAAAAATCATTTTTCCCGCTTAAACTAGTTTCCAAGGGAAATTATGAATCACCACCACCTATATATGCTTCTTTTTACTTTGTAAATTAAACAGTGGTGGTGGGCAGTGATCACTAAATAGTCCAAATTTTCAAAAAACAAATGAGAATGCTGCTGGACACAAACTAAGGGATCAATTTGGCATAAACTTACATTGTAAATTGAACCACCCACTAAAAACCTATTTTGGGGTGGAGTTTTCAAAAAAACCAAAAAAAACATTTTCCCTACTCATTGAGGGTAGTGTTTGTGCAAAATTTCAAGTTTCTACTATGAACAGTTAGGGCTTGGCAAAATCTGAATACATAGATATATACATATAAATGTGAGAACACATGAATAACCTAAACCCAGCAATAAACCAGTGTTGTGGGTAGCAGTGATTAATAAAGTAGTTCAAATTATAGAATAAAATCTTAGCTAAATACATTACTTCATAGAATGCAATCATTCTTGTTTTATATTAAAAAATGCTGATACAATTCTATTAGCCATGAGAGAGAGAGTCTGTGGCAAAATTAACCTCAAGCAATTTCAAGTTTACATTTGTTCAACCATTCAGTGCTCACATACCTTTGTCACAGGAAAAGAATTTACACAACATAAGATTTTTGCTTACACTGACTACTAAAAATTAGAGAGTATTATTTGTAGGTTGGTATTTTGTCTCGCAAAACAATTCACAAATTATTTGCATGTACATTTAAGTGAAAACTTGAAATTCTAGCACATGTACTTATTTCTTGTTTTATGTATATTTCCAAGCATTTTAAACAGGAGACTTTTATAGTGTATTAATAGGAACTGCCAACCAAAACTGTCAACATAGGTTTTTTCAGTTTTTAAGTTGGTCTGGCTGGCTGGCTGGCTGGCTGGCTATCTATAACATGTATCACACATACAGGCTGCACCAATGGAGCTAGTGGGCTGAAAATTTAAACATTTACTCCTTATTATGTCTAGAAAAAACTATTTTTTTGGTTTTTGAAACCCCCCAATTTGCAATGTAAGTTTATGCTAAATTGGTTCCTTAGTTTGTGTTCGGCTGCTTTCATGCTTGTTTTTTGAAAATTTGAGCTTTTTTAGTGATCACTGGCAAGAGAAGTAACTTATTCATTGATCACCCCTTGTTCCAATTTTTCAATTGATTACCCCGAACATGACATGCTGCCAAAAGACATTGGTCGCATGACGGTTTCTATTGAGTGACTAATCAATAATTTCTTTTAAAATCTTATACAAAGTTATTCAAATTACTTTTTGATATAAAGTAAACTGCATTTTTAATACTACTTATATAATGAACAGTGAGATTTTTTTCTGTTTCTCTGTCCGTAACAATGGACTCTTCCACTTAAAGGTAACAATTTTGCTGATAAAAATATCTCCTATACAACATTTGAAACAATGGAGTCTTCCACTGAAACGTGTTCATTAGTTTCTTTTCTTAAAAAAATTATCTCATAGAAATACAAATATGTCCGTGAATCTTTTCTCAGGATTGCAGGAATAATATGCATTTCAAAATGCTTTGTTTTTTTTCTCTTGATTACAATCCTTAATATAATACGTGTCAGTCTGCCTGTGACAACAAACAGAAAGAGGAAGGGGGTAATGCAAATGCATGAACATAAAATTGGCCCTCCTGCTGTGTGCGTATGTGTGTTTGTTTGCTGGCTACTGATAATATAATTACAACTACTGCTGCTACTGTTGCTGATGTGTTAATTACGTTTTCAAAAATGAATAGAAGAATTTTAGTTAACAATACCTTGCGTTAACCTTTCAAATTACTGTGTAAACACAGCAGTAAGTGTACTCTTTGCTAAGCAATGAGCATTTAGCAGTATTTATAAAATGCTCACCATGCACATGTGTTTTTCTTTGCTAAGCAATGAGCATTTACTAGTATTTATAAAATGCTCACCATGTATATGTGTTTTTCTTTGCTAAGCAATGAGCATTTACTAGTATTTATAAAATGCTCACCATGCATATGTGTTTTTCTCTGAACACTAGAAGGAATAGATTTATATGAATGTATACTTTCTAAGTCAGTCAGTTAACATAGTTTGTTTAAGAAATTCCTAATTTGAAAGACATGCAAAAGATATAAATAAAGATTTTGTGTACCCATCTAAAAAAATAAGGTGGGCTAACCTGTGGATATGATTGTCAGGAATGAAAATTCCAGGAACAGGTCTGGTTAGTCACTCAATAGAAACCGTCACTTGACCAATGTCTTCTATTGGGGAGGAGGTTCAAAAAGCAAAAAGATTTTTTCTGGACATCATAATCATCATCATCAGCAGCAGCAGCCATTATAAGTCCACTGCTGGACAAAGGCCTTTCCCATCTCTTTCAATGACAACCTAGATTGTGCTAACCTCTGCCATGTCTTGCCAGCAAACTTTTCTATTTCATCCCTCCATCTTGTATCTGGTCTTTTCCTACTGCGTTTACTGTTCCATAGGCACCAGTCGGTTAGTCTTTCCCCCTATTGTCATCTCTTCTTGCTAGGTAACCAGCCCATCTCCATTTTTGCTTCCTAATTAGTTGTATAATATCCTTCACTCTAGTCCTCCCTCTGATCCATGTTGATCTTGTTCTATCTCTTAGAGTTATCCCTAGCATTGCTCTTTCCATGACTCTCTGTACTATTCTAAGTTGGTTTTCAGCTTGTTTTGTTAATTTCCATATTTCGCATTCGTAAGACATGGCTGGTATTATGCAACCATTGTATACTTTACATTTTAAGCACATTAGCTGGGTGCTATTCAAAATGTTTCTATTCATACCGAATGCTTTCCAACTTATCGTTATGTGTTGTTTTATTTTGCTGTCATGTATGTTTTCTAGCTTCATTATCTGTCCTAGGTAGATGTATTCATCACTGGACATAATAAGGAGTAAATGTTTAAATTTTTAGCACTCTAGCTCCATTGGTGCAGCCTGTATGCACCATACATACATACATACCTAAAAATGTGTACATAATAAATATTTCATTAGGAAAAAAGTCGATTTTGTTGAGATTCACTGTTTATCCATTTTATACCCAGAACATTATGACAGGAAGAGATTCAGCAACCATTTATAAGCAAACTAATGGAAACTAGCATTCCAAGGGAAATTATGAATCACAGCCACCCATATATATTGGGGGTGATCAATGAATAAGTTACTTCTCTCACCTTTTGTTGGGCTGGGGTCACTAAAACTGGTTTGAATTTTTTTTTTTTTTTTAAAGCGGGCATTAACCTGGGAGCAATTTAGCATAAACTTACATTGCATATTGAACCCCCTCTTAAAATCTATTTAGGGGGGGGAATTTTCAAAAAAAGAAAAACGTTTTCCCTACTCATTAAGTGGAGTGTGTGTGCAAATTTTAAGTTTCTACTATGAATGGTTAGGGCTGCGACCAACATCTTTTGGCAACATTCAGGGTAATCAATTAAAGAATTAGAAAAGGGAGTAATCAAGGAATAAGTTACTTCTCTTGCCTTTTGTTGGGCTGTGATCACTAAAAAAAGTCTGAATTTTCAAAAACAATCATGAACACTGCCAGACACAAACTAAGGGACCAAATTTAGCATAAACTTATATTGTAAATTGAACCCTCCCCATTAAAAACCTACTTTGGGGGGAATTTAAAAAAAATTGTTTCCTAGACATAATAAGGAGTAAATGTTTAAATTATCAACCCTCTAATTCCATTGGGGCAGCCTGTACGGACGATGCATACATAGCCAGACAGCCCAGCTTAAAAACTGAAGAAACCTATGTTGACAGTTTTGTTTGACGGTTTCTAATATAAAAAATGCCTCCTTTTTTCATTTTTTAATGATATGCTGACTTTTTAACTTAAAAAGTAATCTCTCCCAAATCTGGTATCAGCATATATACCATAAGCGTCTTACCAGTGTTTCAAATTGAGAGATTTGGGATTTACTATTATGTTGATATTTACAGTAACTGTCTTTCATACAATAGGTTAACTTGGTCTTGAATTAGTCTTGAGCGGTCAGTAGTCATCTCCAGGCAAAGTATTGAGACCAGCAGAGGTTTGGATCCAAGTCTATTCTTCTCATCTGATAGTTGCATGAGCCTCATTTAAGTTAGTTTTTAGATTTTTCACCAAGGGATTAGATTTTAATTGGAGCATTGGTTAGTGTAAGCTTGTATTTGGAAAGCTCTACTTGATTCGACTTCATTACAATGGACTCTTTGAGGCTGATTGATGTTGTTCTTTCTTCAAGATATTTGAATAAATCAGAGAATCTTTTTAACAAAACTTAATTTACTTCCAACTTCTATGAACCTGACTTGGATGATTTATGTGAACTTGAGATATAACAGCCAGATCATTACTTCTGGACAACTGATGAAGTGACAGCTTCTACTCTGTAGCAGATTTGAAAAGCTCTCTTCATAGTGTCTCTAATTTATATATTTTGCTGTCTTTTGATGAATTTCCTGCGCAAGTAAACTGTATTAATTGGCTGATAAATCTTGACTTGTGTTGATTGGCTGATAAATCTTGACTTGTCTAGATTGGCTGTTAAATCTTGACTTGTGTTGATTGGCTGTTAACTTTTTGCACTTCTCTGGTTGCTCAGAACTTTTGGACAAAACAAAAGCTTTAGACTCTAATTGTCACTTTCTTTATTATTATTTGTTTATTTACGTATATTTCTTTTTCACTAACAGTTTTTTATTTTCCTATTTTTTCATCTGCATAATCAGATTTTCTCAATGTTACTACATAAAGATACAAACAAGATAAAGATGACAAAAGGAGTAAGACAAGGGGATACAATATCACCTAAACTATTTACATCAAAACCTTGAAAACATCTTTCGGAAAACTGATGGGGAGGGAATGGAATAAAACAGATGGAGAATACTTAAACCACTTGAGATTCACCAATGACGTTTCCATGACGTCAGAAGCATCCGAAGAATTACAAAACATATTGATCTAGAGAAAGTAAAAAAGGCTTAAAGATGAACAGAACAAAGACAAAAGTAATGTTCAATGATAAAAAGTCCCCAAAAAGATCATAAAGAGAGAGGGAGACGCTCTAGAAGAGGTTTATGAATACATCTAGGATAGGTAATAAAGTTAGAGAAAGACTATGACAGCGATATAAAACGACGCATAACGATAGGTTGGAAAACATTTGGTATGAATAGAGACATATTGAAGAGCACCTTCTCAATGTGCTTAAAGTGTAAAGTATACAATGCATGCATAATAATATCTATGACTATGGATGCAAAACATGGAAATTAACAAGACAAACTGAAAACCAACTTAGAATCGCACAGAGAGCCATGGAAAGAGCAATGCTAGGGATAACTATAAGAGATAGAAAAAGATCAACATGGATCAGAGGGAGGACTAGAGTGAAGGATACTATACAAATAATTAAGCAGCAAAAATGGAGATGGGCTGATTACCTAGCAAGAAGAGATGACAATAAGACTGATTGGTGCCCATGGGGCAGTAAACGCAGTAGGAAAAGACCAGATACAAAATGGAGGGATGAGATAGAAAAGTTTGCCAGTAAGATGTGGCAAAAGTTAGCACAATCAAGGTCGTTATTGAAGGAGATGGGAAAGGCCTTTGTCCAGCAGTGGACTCATGACGGCTAATAATGATTACATCTTCTATCTTGTTGGATTCAGCCACTCTAACCTTATTACCATCATGGACATCATCATTTACTCTATTATTAGAAGCTGTCAACCAAAACTGTCAACATAGGTTTCTTCAGTTTTTAAGTTGGTCTGGCTGGCTATGCATGTATCATGCGTACAGGCTACACTAATGGATTTGGATTTTCAACATTTACTAGAAAAACGTTTTTTTGTTTTTTCAAAATTCCTCCATAATAGGGTTTTAATAGGGGCGTTCAATTTGCAATGTAAGTTTATGCTAAATTAATCCCTTAGTTTGTGTCCGGCAGCATTCATGCTTGTTTTTTGTGATCACTTCCCTACAGAAGGCAGGAGAAGTAACTTATTCATTGATCACGCCTTCTTCCAATTTTTTTAATTGATCACCCCCAACATGGTATGCTACCAAAAGACACTGGTCACATGACGGTTTCTATTGAGTGACTAACCAGACCTGTCCTTAGTTTAATAGCTGCTCTGTGGCATGACACCTTTGCCACTGAACTTCTTGCATCCATAATTTATTAGATGATTTTATGCGAGTCCCATCAGTTCATGCTGTCTGATCATTCTCTACTGATACTAGAAAATGACCGCTGCTTTGCTAACGGTATACCTGAAGCTGTGTTCTGTATCAGTATGTTTGCACAGTAATTTGAAAGGTTGTAGTATAATCAGCATTTCTTCTCGCCGATGAGAGTCCTCTTGTCTTTGGGTTGTGCATTTACAGGGCTGATTTATCTGTAGAGATAAACAAAGCATTTTGTCCATACCGGAGAAAGCGCTCTCCCACATGGCTGGAGAGAAAGATGACAAAATTCATTATTCTCAAGGAAAATATGGGTTGCTTTTATTCCTGTTGATAGCATTGACGCAGGGCCGATTCGCGGATCAGTCGTGGTATTGAATTCTGTTTTTCTCTAAATCTAACAAGGTTTTCTTCCTACCACTCTTTCCTAGCTTGTTGACCAACTCTAACTGCCGGCCGATTTAGAATCACTGTGCACTAAAAAATCCCGGTGGGGCTGATTGGTCAAACGAATTTTCTTTGTTCTGACTTCTGTGTGACCCAATCAACTGTTTGACCCAAATCCTGGTTCGGAATCTGTCACCCTCCAATCGAGAGCACTAATAATACTATCCCCCCAAATTTAAGTCTTCTGATAAGTGAACAAACGAACACACAACCCGAGTGTATTTCATTACAAGGTTAATGCAAGGTATTGCTAACTAAAATTCTTGTATTCCTTTTGGGTAAAAAACGAAAATTGAGCAGTAGTATTAGTTGTAGCTATTATCAGCAGCCAGGGAATGAACACACACACAGCAGAACGGCCAGTTTTGTGTTTATAAGTTTGCATGACCCCCTGACTCTTTTTATTGCAAATTATAATAAAGATTGTGCGATAGTTATCCATCAAGTTATTTGAATAATTAATTATCTTTTCACGCTAATGAATACAAATTGTAGTAGTAGTAGTAGTAGTAGTAGTAGTAGTAGTAGTAGTAGTAGTAGTAGTAAGAGCAAAATTAATTGGATGAGTGAAGAAGAGGGAAAGTGTAAGTAAATGGTTAAGATTTTCCATGCAGAGATTTCCTACAGAAATGCAAGTCTGAACTTCTTATTTTGTATTATTTAGTATTAACCACCACTACCCACATCACTGGTTTATTGCTGGGTTTAGGTTATTCATGTGTTCTCACATTTATATGTATCTATGTATCTATGTATGTATTCAGACTTTGTCCAGCCCTTCATAGTAGAAACTCGGAAAATTTGCACACACACTCCCCTCAATAAGTAGGGAAAATGTTTTTTTGTTTTTTTGAAATCCCCACTCTAAATAGGTTTTTAGAGGGGGGTTCAATATGCAATGTAAGTTTATACTAAATTGGTCACCAGTTTGTGCCCGCTTGTTTTTTGAAAATTCAGACCTTTTTTTAGTGATCACAGCCCAATTAAAAGGTGCGAGAAGTAACTTATTCATTGATCACCCCTTTTTCCAACTTTTTAATTGATCACCCCCAACGCAGCATATATGGATGGCTGTAATTCATAATTTCCCTTGGAATGCTAGCTTTTTAACTGCGACGAAAGTCGACAGTTCTATGAATGGCAAAAGGTTTTTCGTTCAGACCAAATTTGAATCGGTTCATAGCGTTCATTAGAAAAGTATAGAGAGAATGGGTGAAGAAAGAGGAATTTTTTTTTTCTTTTTATGTCATACTACGTCATATAATTTTATTTTTTTTAGATCAATTCTTGAGATAAAAATATAGAAAGTACAAGAAAGAAAAAATGAAAGAAAGCAGACTACAACTAGTGTCTAGACTTCATATATATATTTATAACTTTTTCATTTCCCAATGAAATATATTGCATTTCGGACAATATTTTTGGTTTTATTTTTTATGCAACGATTATTTTTGTTTTGGACGTTTTAGCGGAGATTAACTTGAAACATCAATTGGAAACAAATAGTTTTATTACAGATACAAAAATTGTATATACAATGTTGCAGGTGTCGAAAAGAGTGTGTTCTTTTTCTTGTTTAAAATTACAATTAAAAAAACACTTTGCTATTACACAGGAGGCAAAGAAAGTGTATGTTTGAGTATTGTGTAACAGACATGGTTTGGATAACTGTCACAAACTAATTTTTGTGTGTTGCCTGTGGCTATTTAAATTCTTTGTTTTCCAGCCTTAATAAAATTATTAACCTTCTTAAAAGCTTTTTTAAAAACAAATGTCTAAATCTATTAGTTTAAAAATAAATGAAGTAATTAGTTTTAATGACATGACTGCGGAAGGATGATGAAATACATTTAATGCCAAGATGCTTCAGTTGTTGCTCAGCAACTGCATCAGTATAAAGACAGCCATATTGCATTATAGAAGAAGCAGTTCTATTGATAAACAACCATTTAGACTGCCACCATTTTGATTCTCATATTAGAAATCGTCAACCAAAACTGTCACCATAGGTTTCTTCAGTTTTTAAGTTGGTCTGGCTGTCTATGTATATATTGCGCATACAGGCCAATGAAGCTAGAGGGCTAAAAATTTAAACATTTACTCCTTATATCTAGGAAAAACGCTTTTTGTTTTTTAAAAATTCCACCCCACAAATATGTTTTAGTGGGGATTTAATTTGCAATGTAAGTCCATGCTAAATTGGTCCCTTAGTTTGTGTCTGGCAGTGTTCATACTAGTTTTTTTTTAAATTTCAGACTTTTCTAGTGATAACTGCCCAACAAATGTTGTTACATTTACAATGTAATGTTATGCTAAATTGTTCCTTAGTCTGTGTCTGGCAGCATTCATACTTGTTTTTTTTTTAAATTCAGGCTTTTTTAGTGGCCACCACCTAACAAAAGGCGAGAGAAGTAATTCATTCATTGATCACCACTTTTCCAATTTTTTAATTGATCACCCCCAACACGGCATGCTGCCAAAATACATTGGTAACGTGACGGTTTCTATTGAGTGACTAACCAGTCATGCATTGTTATTTTAACACAAAAATAATTTTTTTTCTGTGTTTCAACTGGTAACATATTGCACAGAGCTTAAAAAATAAACTAAAACTCGAAAAACAAATTCTTATAAGAAAGGAGAAAATGTGATAATGTATCTTTCTTCATGTTTTTAGTAATCTTTAAGTAAGTTTTTCTATTTTGTTTATCTACATCTATCTATAAGCAATGTATCTGTCTGTCTGTGTTGCACTTTCTATTTGTCAAGCTTTGAAAATAGAAATTTTATGTTGAAATGGGTGTTGGTAGAGGAGAGGTTATGAGAATGGAATCGCAACACAAAGACCGCAAAGATGTCGGGGAAAGGGAGGGAGAAGTAGGGTAGGTGTACACAAGTGGGTAGTTGTGCAAAAGGAGAATGGTTGAACTCAGTAATGGGTATATTACTAATCATTGATAAAAAGATTACATTGTTTTTACATTGATTACAAAAATATAAATTTTAAAACATTTGTTAACTTTTAATATATTCATTATATTTTTCTGATGAAGTTTAACATTAATATGAATGTTCAATTAATATTTTACTGATAATAATAATTTATAAATAATAATTTGGCACATAAATAGTTTAATAATTAATGATGAATAATAATTTGGATGATGATCTAGAGAACCCTTTAATTATAAATACCATAATTTCTTTCTGGGACCGGATACGGAATGGGGGTTGCTGGGAGCTTGCCTCGGCATGTTTATTGGTATACATATATTTATATAAACATTACAATGATAAATATCATTAACAAGATCTAACTCGTTTCCTTGCTTGTTAGAAACCATCAATCACAACTATCAAAATAGGTTTCTTCAGTTTTTAAGTGGGTCTGGCTGGCTATGTATGTGTTGCACGTACAGGCTGCACCAATGGAGCTAGAGGGCTGAAAAATTAAACATTTACTTATTATGTCTAGAAAAAACATTTTTTTTAAAAATTCCCCCAAAATAGGCTTTTAGTAAGTGGTTACATTTACAATGTAATTTTATGCTAAATCGTTCCTTAGTCTGTGTCCGGCAGCATTCAGGCTTTTTTAGTGGTCACCACCAACCAAAAGGCTGGAGAAATAATTCATTCATTGATCACCACTTTTCCAATTTTTTTAATTGTTCACCACCCCCAACCCAGCATGCTGCCAAAAGATGTTGGTCATGTGACTGTTTCTATTGAGTGACTAACCAGATCTATTAATCATTATATTGATTATCTACCACTCTTTTTTTTTCAGGTTTTCCTTCTTTCAAAAAAAAGCAGAACAAATATTTTGTTAAATTGAAACTGATCAGTTTTGCATTACGGTTATTGATCACTGGTGTCATTTTGGGGGGAGGGCCTTTGGAAAAGTCAGCAACCAAAAGTAGGACATGTTCTCCTTCTTCAATCAACACATATAATAATTGTCAAGGTGCATTTGTGATCTGTTATGCTTACGTCATCTGTGACGTCTGGTGACGTAATTTAGTAGAAATAGAATTTTATGTAACGTTAAACTTGATAAATTGTAGAGATGTTTTCTATATTTTTGAGAAGGGTCATTAATATTCAAATGGTTTTTCGGATGATAGATAAATCTGCTATTGCCGACCACATCTGGAGAGAGAATGGTGAGCATCTTCATCTTTAGGAGGAAGTCCAGATTATCGACAGAGAACGATGTTGGAAACAGAAAAAAATCAAAGTGGCAGCTCACATCAAAATGTCGACTAAATGCATTAGCCAGACAAGTGCGGATTTCAACCCGATGTGGCTTCCACTTCTCAACAAATCTAAACCAGACAGGACAAAGACACAGAAACACCCGGGCCATGCACTATAAGGGCTACTCCCCTTAAACATAATTTCTGTTTAACCCATTACATTCGGATTTTACACAAGGCTGAAGAATGGATCGGCTGAAACGTCATGTTTACAACACAAATAACAAGACAGAGTTCAATCGTCCGAAGAACCATTTGAAAATTGATAAATTGTATCTTTACAATCTTATTGAACATAAACAAAAAAATGCTGGGCAACATAATGTTTTTGATATTTTATAAGTACAATGCAATTGCAACAATACTTAATTATGCCAACATTTTAAGACGGCAAAGGTAAACTAGTTGAAATATAATGTCCTCCTTTCACTTTAAAATATCCTTCTTTTTTGGTTTACATTGTTTTACCCTACAACTCAGATCTCACTCTCAGTGCGTGAGCCAGTCTGCATGACCCTCTCCTTTACAACCAATGAACAATTACGTCCAATGAATAATACTCACGCAGGCTATGACATGGATTCTTACAGTTATCTGTCAAGAAACAAAGAGCTTTTGTCAAAAAGAGCCACCTCCAAAAAGTATTTCTAAATAAGTAGTACCAGCACTATGCTATACGATTATTTTAATATTTTCTTTTGTAATAAAAGTTTATATCTTAAATTTTTCAAATGGTTCTTCAGACGATTGAACTCCTTATTGTTTGTCTTGTAAACACAATATTTTAGCCGATCCATTCTTCGGCCTTCTTCAGGTGTAAAATCCGAGTGTGATGGGATAAACAGAAGTTTTATTTTTAAAGGGGGTAACCCTTATAATGCAGGGTCTGGGTGTTTCTGTGTCTTTGTCAGGTTGGGTTTAGGTCTGTTGAGAAGCGGACCTAAACCCTACAAGACAAAGACACAGAAACTCCTGTTTATCCCATCACACTCGGAAACATTGTGTTTACAACACAAACAACAAGGAGTTCAATTG
>VCCN01004113.1:5106740-5122173 GCA_006491835.1 Architeuthis dux | reverse complement strand
TGACAAATATACCTGCTTCAGAGTTTGTACAAACACAGCAATATATAGTATCATTTTCTTCGACTGGTATATTTATTTCTTGTTTTCCCAAACCATGCATTAAAGCTTCCCTTGAATCTTGCACAAAAGATTACAAAGATCCCATTGAAAGTTTATTCACACTCTTTTTGAAAAATTTTGCTGAGGGATTTGCATTATAAAAAGGTGCTCTTTTTGGTTTTGGTCCCTATGCTGATCAAGACACTGGTTCCTTCTAAATATATCAACAGTTAGTAATAATGATATGAAAAACCTGAACAAAGTACCAATTCACAACCTGAGTGAAGAGAGAAATGTAGGTTTTATAAATTATAAACTCCAAATAAGGGGCAAAAGGAAACTGCCTTCCCCAAAAAATATATTTGATAAAAACATTGACTTGCTGCAAAAAATCAATCATAGTGCCTTGCAAAAATATCAAAAACCTGTCATGGAGATAAAAGTGTTGCGTCTAGAGTGGAATGTAAAAATGAAACATGATCAAGAACAAGGCTATTCTGAGAAGGAAGCATTGAACATCAGAGACGAAGCAAGTAAATTAGCTGATTTAGAGTTTCTGAAGAACCAGCAGCCATGCGGACCCTTCACCACATCATCTGAAGTATCTTCTTTTCTGAAAAGTGAAATTGATGATAAAATGAAAAATAAGCAGTTTTATATTGAAGTGTGGTATGCTTGTAAAACTTGTTTATCGCTGAAACCTACAACGTCTGTATTCAGATTAAAGAAGTGTCATAAGAACTTTTCAAATGAAGAATATGCAGACAACTTGATTAGCTTCCTTGATTGTTCATTGCGAAAGATAATAACGCTGTTCCAAAACCTTCAGCCAAACCTTTATTTAGTGTTGGTGAACATGTTGCTGCATTTTGGATAAATGAGTTTGGAAAATATGAATGGTATATGAGCATCATCGAGAAAATTGTATCTGAGAATACACTGATGCTATCATATTTAAAAAGAGCCAGCATTGACTGTAGGGATTGGGTATTTCTGGAGGAAGCTGAACTGTATGAGACGGGTATGGACCAAATATTGAGAACTGGAATTGATGTTGCATATTATTGTTCTTCTCGCATCAAATGTTGTATAGCACCAAAATGTGTTGAGCTGATAACAGATGCCTTGCAGGAGAAACAGCATTGAAGTCACATTTTTAATGTATGATAAGCTATAATATTGTTTTAATGATTTTCTTTTCTTATTGCATATATATTTGACATTGTTGTTGAAATTCAAATTTTTCTTGAAATTAAACAATCTTTATCTTGTTTGTGGCATTGAAAACTTCAATTCAAATGTTTTCACATGAAACTGGATAGAAAAATAGCTAATCATATAAGACTTTGCTTACTAGTGAGTATTTAAAAGATCAAAATTTACCAGTTTTCACATTTTGGTTGACATTAGACTACAAATAACTCAGAATGTGTTGATTTTATGACCATGGTTCTTATGTGAATATTAATCAGCATTAAAAGAGCTTTCTAATGATATATAACATGTCCATATACTGAGATATCAAAATTTTAGCCAATGGAGCCAGATCTCTAAAATCCCCATTTTTAATTTGGCCCAGTTGGGGACATAAAGGGCCCCTGCAACCAACGTTTTTCATTGTTATTGTGATCATACTATTAAGTGGCAACCTTTTGGGGGATTGGAATTTTTCTCAAATAAAATTTCTAATTTAACATCTCCCCCTACTTCTATTCAGTCTGAAGATGATTACTGCACTTTTATATTGTATATATAATAAATAAATTTGTAGATATATGAGACTTGGTTTAGTCAGTAAGCAAGTCAGCTACCAATCAGTTGGTCGTGATTTCAAATCATGATAGGGGAATGTTAATTTTACATATTGATTTGGTTTAACGTTATGGCACAGACAAACAGTGAAAAGTTTACTCCCCTAAATTTGGTGAGGATTGTTCTTGTTCTTGTTACGGTAGGAAAACAAGGTCAACTTTGACAACATTTTGCATCATGGACAGTCTATTCTACCTTTGTTGAAAGAAGGGGCAACTTTTTTTTATTTGCTTCCCACAAACGGCTTTTTTTCAACCATGTTGGCTTCATAATTTCAGTTTGGCTTTTTGGCCTTTACCTGGCTTTTTTTCATTTGGATGGCTTTAAAATATCAGAAAATGATATACAATCCCTGGTTATGAACGACCCAGGTAACGGACAACTTGTACTTATGAACAGACTGCCACACAGCAAATTGGCCATCTTTCGGCTACATCTGGCTGATTTTTTTCCAATTTAGCTGTAAAAAAAATTTAGCTGATAAAAAAATTTAGCCGATAAAAAAAATTTAGCCGATAAAAAAAATCTGCGATAGCTGATTAATTCTAAGTTTGATAAAAGTAAATGTTCAATTTTTATTAATAAATTGTTCTTGAGTCTTAGCATATAGTTATTTTATTTTGATAAATGTACTTGAAATAAGTATTTATATGTATATAACATTTTTAGCTATAAAGTTAGCTGGAAATGGAAATATTTAGATGCTTTTTGCCATTTTAAAGACAGTTTTAGCTATAAATAACAAATACTTGGCAACAGTGAAAGTTTATTCATTAACACTGTTTTGATTGTGAATTTTTATATATATTTGTATGTCCAATTTCTTCACTTTTTCTTGATGGATACACCTACTCTGCCAGCCTGCACCCCTCAATTTCTCTCCTTCTTCCTTTCCTCCCCTTTTCCTTTCCTCCCTTTTTCCTTTCCTTCCTTCTTCCTTCGTTCTCTCTCCCTTCCGACTCCCCGTCTTCTTTCCGACCCACAGCG
Source organism: Architeuthis dux (assembly GCA_006491835.1). Classification (NCBI taxonomy): domain Eukaryota; kingdom Metazoa; phylum Mollusca; class Cephalopoda; order Oegopsida; family Architeuthidae; genus Architeuthis; species Architeuthis dux. The sequence goes on along the minus strand of VCCN01004113.1, from coordinate 5,119,335 downwards.
TGGCTAGCATAGGTATATTTTAATTTCCCCTGGTTGAAAGTTTGGTATTGGGTATTATTGCTTTTGAATGGCATAGATATGTAAGTATGTACAAATAGTGTATTACTAGTAAATGACCGTTGCTTTGCTAATGGTATATCTAAAGCTGTGTTCTGTATCAGTATGTTTACACAGTAATTTGAAAAGTTAACTAAAATTCTTGTATTCATTTTAGGTAGAAAATGACACATCAACATCAGTAGCAGTAGTTGTAGTTATACTATCAGCAGCCATACACACATCCGAACCGCTATTCTGCGTTCATGTGTTTGCATTACCTCCCTTGCTCTCTTTCTGTTTGTTATGTCAAAGACAGACTGACAGCTCGCAAATTATATTAGGGATTATATAGAGAATTTTCAAATAGATTTTCAATTGATTAAGGTAATAAGGTAGATTGATCAATGAATTAAGGTAACTTGTATATTTTGTATGTTAAGACAAATTCAGTTTGCACAAGGAATTGTCAAGAATCCAGGGAATCACTTGCCATTTTCCTAATATGTCAAGGGACACATTATTCCGCATTCCAATTTTCTTTTTGGCAAATGGAATTTTCAGGTTTATGCCTGGAAAGGTCAGTAGCAAGAAAAACAGAAGAACCAATTTGGCACTGATTTTTCTGTTTCCCATTTCTTTCTCCCCACTGGAAGATTGTATAAAAACAAAGACTGATTGAGTTCTCTTTGTTTTGCAATTCCCAATATATTTGTAGAGGAAAGATTTGGATTCGGGGAGGAATGGTGTGCACACAGGAGATTGGGTTTCAGAATTTTGGGTCCTGCTAGAACTGCATTCAGAAATGTAAACATCTTTTGATAATCCCTACTTATATGTGGCCAAATTTCGGTTGGCTATAAAATGGCCTACCCGATTGTAAATTGTAAAGTTACACACACTCGCTCACTTGATGTTAAAAAAACGGTGCACAACTTCTGTGCTCAGTTTTTAACATCGAGTGTGGATTACCCATTATAATTTATATATCAACCTGTTTTTCTTTCATGAATTTTCTACAGACTCGCTCATTCGATGCTAAAAATGTCACGCATAAGTTGTGTGCCGTTTTTTAACATCCAGTGAGTTACTGTATGGAACTTTACAATTTACAATCGCGGTAGTAATTTTATAGCCATTTACAATCGGGCAAGCCATTTTATAGCCAACCGAAATTTGGCCATGTAGAAATAGGGATTACCGATCTTTTTTTTTTCTTTTTTTTCTTTTTTGTTGCTTGCTACAGAATCTCAGTATCTTCAATGCTGAGTCTGTCCTTACATGTTGGATAATTTTACCAAATTTTTAAATTTTCGAGATGGTGTATGCTGACTAATGACTCAGTGGTAAAAAATGAGACTTTGGAATATTGAATGATTTTCTAAAAATGACACCAGTTGTTAGTCATATAATCAGGGCCGTATTTAAGGCAATGAAAACAGTGCAGTTGCACAGGGCCCCAAGATTTTAGGAGCCCCGCAAAAGGAAAAAGTGTTTCAATTTGTTTGTGGATTTATTATGTTATATAGAGATAAAGGACATTACATTAAATTAAACATAACTTTATGAATATTTCATTTTTGTTTTTGATTTGTTTGAAATACAGCTAGATATGCTAGATACAAAAATAGAAGAGCCCCCAAGAAATGTTATGCACTGGGCTCCATCAATGTAAATTTTGCCTTGCATATAATACTTTAGCCCTAAGGAAAAGCTTGTGCCTCAAAACTCCACAATGATATGTAATGTTTATATAAATGTATGTATATCAATAAACATGCCGAAGCAAGCTCCCAGCAACCCCCATTCCGTTTCCGGCCCCAGAAAGCGCGGACCCTTAGTGGGAACGGGGAAGGCTCACTTCTTACCAGGCTAAACAACCCTATCACACGTGTTATCTTGTTCCGTCTTCTTTTCTTAACACGCTTAAGTAGATTACGAATCAAAACGCATTCTAATTTCACACAGCTACCACAGAAAGAACAATAAGAACATTACATTTGGCGATGAGGAAAAAGATCGAAAGAAAATGCACACAAACAAAAAAAGAAAATAATCTATCTGACCCACGTGGGAAGATGTCTCTTCCACACTACCCACCGTTTGACTGTAAGTCAGACAGCAAGATCGACCGGTGGAAACAATGGACAAGCAGACTACTTCACTGCGCACAGAATAAAAAACAACATCCGCCAGAAAGCCATGCTTTTAACTTTCAGTGGTGATGATTTGAACGATATCGTCGAATCATTACCGAGCGAACAAATAGCGCCAGGAAGAGCTGAAAAACATTTCAACAAACTGGTCAACGCAGTAGAAGATCACTTCAAACCACAGCAAAACGTTGAATACCAAAGATTCATCTTCAGACAGGTCCGACAGAAAACTGATGACATTGATGAATTCTACAGCGAACTAAAAAAGCTGGCTGTATCGTGTAGTTTCATCGACGACGACGCGGAAATATGATCACAGCTAATCACCGGCTGTAGATCCACTAAAGTGAGAGAGAAGGGACTGATCAATCCCAAAATGTCCCTAACAGACCTCCTACAATATGCGAGAACAACAATTAACAGCCTCATACATCAGATACATGGCCGATTTCCACCTAGCTGACTACAGGGCCATTCGGCAAGTCGCGAACAAGCCACCAAACCAAAATCATCACGACCGATCAAAGCAACAATGCCGAAATTGTTGCGGGTCATGGCTGCATCCCCAAGGCCGACAGAGCTGCCCAGCACACAACCACCATTGCAACAACTGTAAGAGACTACATCACATCGCCTCAACCTCAAACACAAGCCCCACCGCCTAGATTTTCAAACGAACGGGTGAACCACATAGAGAGAAGGCGATCAGACACCCCTAATTCTGGTAGTGATGATATCAATTACGTCTTCACAATGAACCACATAGAGGAAAGGCGATCAGACAACCCCGATTCTGACAACGACGATGTCAATTACGTCTTCACAGGTGATGTAGCACCCAAACAAGACAACCTGAGCTGGCTACACTTGCTATCCGACAAAGACCACAGACAGCTGAAACAAACAATAATTTGTACAAGTGTTGTATAGTGGGGTGAATGTCCTGGACTTGGATAGAAAGGAAACTCGATGACTTGCTTGGAAAAATATCTGGACATATTTTTATTTCATAGTATACACTTGTCGGCCGGAGAGTGAAGAGTGGGAGAGAGATGATGGGTGCCGAGAGACTGTTCCCAACAGGGGAACTTGGTCTTATGCCTTTCCAGCCCTAGGCAATCTGCCTCCTGGCTGGGTCTGTCCTCTGCTTTTGGGTCTCGAGTTTTCTGTCCGCGTTCGCTCTCTGTGTTCAGGTCTGCTTTATAGGTTTCTCGAACGTCCACGCAGGTGTCACATCCTGTTTGTTGGACACCCACGCATATACCTATTTCCTAAGGTGAGCGGGTCACTTACATTTCCACACAGGTGTTTGACCTCAGTATAACCTTTTTGTGGCAGCATATCATAACACAAGGAAGAATAGTTTAGTACTTGTAAAATCTGTAGTTTGAACAGATTTTGTCATGAATTCTTGTTACTTAAATTCTTCTAGGTTCTTTCAAGAAAGAACTTGGTGATGAGATTATAGAACCAAGAACGCTTTTCATTGCAAAATGTCTCTGGTAAATTTGTCAATTAAATCTGTGACATTTTCAAAGGGTGTCATTTAAGATAGGAAGAAAAATATCTTCTATTTTATTTTATGGTTTAACTTTTTTGCCACATGCGTTATTTTATTTTATTAGGAACCATCTACCAAAACTGTCAACATAGGTTTCTTCAGTTTTAAGTTGGTCTGTCTCATGCATACAGGCCGTACCAATGAAGCTAGAGGGCTGAAAATTCAAACATTCACTCCTTATTATGTCTAGAAAAAAAACGTTTTTTTTGTTTTTTGTAAAATAGGTTTTTATTGGGTGGTTTAATTTGCAATGTAAGTTTATGCTAAATTGGTCACTTAGTTTTTGTCTGTCAACATTCACACTTGTTTTTTGAAAATTCAGACTTTTTTTAGTGATCACTGCCCAATAAAAGGCGAGAGAAATAACTTATTCATTGATTGCCCATGTTTTCCAATTTTTTAATTGATCACCCCCAACACAGCATGCTGCCAAAAGACAATGATGTGACAGCTTCTATTGAATGACTAACCAGACCCGTTATTTTATTACATTTTTTTAACCTTAGTATGCTATGACCGTCTTCTGATTACGCCTTCCTTCATCTTTTTCCAGCTGTTCGCCTACCAGAATCTTGTTTTTTTCTCAATCATTTTGCTCTCAATCTAATTTCTCAGTAACTGAAATTCCTTTGGGAGAAGTAATTCATTCAGTGTTTTCAGGTGGAATTACTTGTGAGTGAATTGGAAGTTGGATACAACCAGCAGTGGTGGATTGGGTGCTGAAAACCACCTAACATCGGCCTATTAATGTATGATTCTGGCAAGCACATGAGCCTGTAACGAGGTTTGATTATATTCATTAGGTTAATTACTACCTGTCTCCATTAGTATTACCTAAAACTTAACCCTACTATTATGTCTTTCCTGTTCTTTGTGTTATTTTGTTATTTTCTGTTTTTAGCTGTGTTGGTTAAACGTGTTTGGTTACAACCATATTTAGCTATATTTAGAAAAGATAAGAGAACAAAGACAACAATGTTTTCAGGGTGATGGCCGCTGTTCAAAGAGACATTTCCTAGCTCCCACTTCCGGGCCCTTGTTTCCGATACTGGAAAGGGTCTGTTGGGTAGCTCCGCTTTGGCATGTTTATTGATATTAAGCATACATATATACATACATATATAAACATTACACCTACCATGTTAGCATTTAATACTAAGTTGAATTAATTCGTTTGAATTGAACGTAATGATATTAGTAGTAATAGAAGTAGTAGTAGTAGCTATGGCTGAAGTAGTAGTCCTTTCCTTAAGGCACTGTGACAGCTGCTGATTTAGTAAGCAAAGTAAGTGACGAAAACGTATCCCTTAGTTCTTTCTTTCATTGCCTCTTTCTGTGATCGTAGAAGAAATAATGTTGCATGCAACAATTGAATAAAAAGAGAAAATATTTGCAGTTGAATGTTAGAAAGTTAACTGTTCAAAGATTGATGGAAAAGGTACTGTTGTCTGTGTGTGCACGTATATCGATCAAAAGGCGGCGCGCATCATTGTATGGACAGAGAAACCTTGCAGAGAACTTTTACATATACAAACACCTACAACAAATGTAGAGTGCAGTAGGTTGCTCAGAAGTGAGGGCTGTACTTAAGGCAGTGCAGGGCCCCAAGATATTAGGGCCCACCAAAAATATGTCTTAAAAATATTTCAATATTTAAATTTTTTGTGGGTAAAAAAGTAAAATAAACTAGACTTGTTTGGGGATTATTATCTTACAAAGAGGTGGATTATTGATCCATAAAGGACTTTGCGTTAAATTAAACATCATAATTTTATGAATATTTCATTTTTGTTTTGATTTGTTTGATTTGTTTGAAAATAATTGCTGAATACAAAAATAGAAGGTCCTCAAAAAATGTTATGCACTGGACGACATCATTGTTAAATTCGGCCCTGTCAGTAGCACAGAAGTATTGAAACTAGAGAGGTCAATAAGATTTTCAGCCTACTGCAGTGGTTCTCAAACTTTATTCTATGATGACACACTAAGAAATATATTTCACATATGTGGCAAACCAACTGTAGAAATGAAATGAATTACACAAAACATTTCAGTAGTCAATGAACGAAACTTTCATATCAGAATACTGATATAAGTACTCATCAATTCTTTTTCCTTTCACCCGTTGCTAAAAAGGTTGAGATCTCACAAAATCTAGTGATAAAACCACTAAATTGGCAACTCTGTGGTAGAAGCGGGACAGACATAATACCCTTACTGGACACGTTCAAAGCTCAAAATACATGTTTGCATATTTGCAAAGAATTATGCAGCACACTTGTGAGATAGTTGTGGCCCACTATTATGTCGAAATCCTCAAAAGAAGAAGAAATCAAAAGAAGAATCTCCCTAGGCTGGCAAGCTTTTAGTAGAGCAAGCTCAACATTCAAGAACAAAAAGATCCCTCTAGTCCTGAAAAGAAGGGTCTATAACCAATGCATCCTCCCAATAGTCACCTATGGAGCTGAAACATGGAATCTAACCAAAGGATTGGCTCTCAAACTAAGAACCATGCAATGTGCACAAGAGAGGATCAGTATATTAGAGAAAAAACAGATATCATAGAATTCATTAGAAAACTCAAATGGCAATGGGCAGGCCATGTTGCAAGAATCTAAGACAACCGCTGGACATTGCGGCTGACAACATGCGAAACAGTGACCGACGATGATTTAGATAGGTTCAGAAGATATTGGCACCGTGATGCCCTCGATAGAGAGATTTGGGGAAGGTCTATTATGTCCAATGAAGGATATTAAAAGGCTGCTGATAATGATGATGATTATGACACAGTTTGAGATCCTCTGGCCTACTAACTGGGTTCCAGGCGGCACAGGCCCACAGACTGACCGGCCCACCGAGATTTCGCCCGATGTCCCAGCGGCCCAATCCGCTCCTGACAACCAGCCACAAAAATTGACATTATCAGCTTATTTTCCCTAAGTTAAAAGATCTGGTGCTGCATTTTCTTCCTGGAGTGAATTTTGCCTAGTGGAATCTTTTAGGGGGTGTGCGAGTGGTAGAATGGTTAACGTCACAGAGAATGGGATCGATGAGCCAAGTTCAAACCCTGGCTGAGACAGTTTGCCAGCTCACTTTGCACTAGGGAAAGGCATGTATCCATCTTTTCCCTCCTGCCAACACGTTATGGGCTAGCGTGACAGAGTAAAGGCCACTCCACCATGTCTTACACTTAGTTGGGGAAGGCATGGACCTTAAAAGGCTGATCAAAAAAATAAAACTAGCATTCCAAGGGAAATTATGAATCACCTGTGTTGGGGGTGATCAATTAAAAAGTTAGAAAAAGGGGTGATCAATGAATAAGTTACTACTCTCGCCTTTTGTTGGGCTGTCATCACTAAAAAAAGGTCTGAATTTTCAAAAACTAGTGGGCACAATCTAGTGACCAATTTAACATAAACTTACATTGCATATTGAACCCCCTCTAAAAACCTATTTAGAGCGGGGATTTCAAAAAACAAAAAAAACATTTTCCCTACTCATTGAGGGGAGTGTGTGTGCAAAATTTCAAGTTTCTACTATGAACGGTTAGGGCTGGGGAAGTCCAGATACATAGAGGCATAGATAGATACATAGATACATTTAAATGTCAGAACACATGAATAACCTAAACCCAGCTATAAACTAGTGCTGTAGGTAGGAGTGATTAAAAAGTTCTTTTGCTGAAACTAATAGACATTATCATTTATGTTTCAGGTTGACATCACTAATCAGCATAATTTCAAGTTTTCCAGGTTGTAAATGCAGAGATTGAGAGTTGTAAAGAGGAAAGCAGTGATGAAAATGAGGGAAAAGCTGTAGAAATAGACTCTGCAGGGGTGGATCAGCATAATTTTGAGCAGGGGGTCCAAATAGGAAAAAGTATTTTTACAAATAAATGTGAAAAGAAAACAAATTTCAATCATAAAAAACAAGAATATATGATCTGTTATTTTTTTTACTTACATGTGAGTCGTAGCTTTTTAGCACAAGAACTGACAAAAGAGCACAGATCCAATAAATAAATGAAGAAAGAATAAGAAGATATCTTTCTTATATTAGATGAAAAACAAAATAATGATTTTTTTTGTTTTATGGTTAATTTATGATTACTTGAGATTATTTGAGTTTTTTTATTTATAAAATTTCTTTATCTAGATATTGAAATTTTTTAAAATTGTGTTTTGTCCTAGGGTGTGGAAGGGCCAGACTTGACCCCCTGGATCCGTGCCTGATCTTTTGAGAGGCTAATCAGTAAATATGAGGATTATGTTTATGATGTTCCAATTAATAATCATTGGTCATCATCAGAGATAAATGTGGAATGTTTCTATAACAGAAGGGGAAGTTTCACTCTCTGTTAAGAAAATGTAGATTTTGGGGTAGGGTTCTCCTGATTCTCTTGGTCTAATCTAATTCAATAAATATCTATAATGCAGAAATGATTACTAAAAGTTACTTAAAGAAGATTTGTCTAGAAACTCTGAATGAAGAGATCAATAAACAAGAAACTGTAATTGATTATGTAATGAAATACACTCTGGTTGTGTGTGTTCGTGTGTTCACATGTTTTGGGGAGTACGTGACTAAAAGGCTGTATCATATTACCAGAGTTAGAAAATAGGTCAAACGGCTGACGAAATCAGAACAAAGGTAATACGTCCGACCAATCAGCTTTGCCTTTTTTTGTTTTTTTTTAGGACGTCAATGCAAACAGGAGAAACGAGTTTAACCAGCTTCCCTCTTCACCTGTCAGGGTGAAGGAAGGAGGGAGGGTGGGAGTAGGAGGAGGAAACCAGGTGCCTTGATTTTTGGACTGCTACAATCACTGTCTGTCCTTTAGTAGAGAAAACTTGTTAGAATTTTTAACCAAAACAGAATTCAATGCCCCTCAGTGATCCGCAAACCAGCTTGGAATTGAAGCTATCAATGGGAATAAAGTAAACCCATATTTTCAATTGAAATCAACGAATTTTGTTGTCTTTCTCTCCCACCATGTGGGCGAGCCTTTTCTACGAGTTTATTTCCCTCCACTGTTCGCTCCCATAAAGGTACAACCCAACACCAAGACATCTCTCCCTCACATTGATGAGAAGAAATACTGGCATTATACAACAATTACATCAGTAATTTGAAGCTTATTGATTGATTACATGTTCTTCAGTGTTGATTTTCATCCTATTATTATTATTTATTAAGTTATTGTTATTATTATTATTTTTGTTGTTACTACAACTACTGGGATCTACTGTAAGATCACTCATCTGATAGATCACCCATGGGCGATTATTTTAGGTGGGTGTTTATTTGGGGGTCAAGTTTTGTAGATGAAAATTTGAAAGCATCTATGTTTTAGTGCACTTTAGTATAAAAAAACTGGACAACTTGAATACTCATTTAATAATTAAAACAGCAAGTCCAAAATATCTGTCAATTCATTGTATAAACAAAAAGGTTGCTTCAAAGAAATTAATTCGTTTGATACTCCTTCACTATTGCTGAATGAGTTTGAAAACAAACAAGTTATATTATTTATTTATTACAAAAAATTAAATTATTTTTTGTGTTTGCAGGTATTAAATACAGTCTATATAATATATAGACTGTATTTAGTATATATATATGTTCGGCTCTCGTAGCAACCTAAAAAGAAAATACTGTCCAAAGAAGTACCAAATATGATTAATACGAGTTGTCGATTGATAGTGAAGTGAATAAAAACAGGCGAGTCATAACTTTTATTGTTTTATTATGCTCACTTTAGCAGTTGCAATAGCCTTTGAATAATAGCCCTGGGCTATTATTTGGTCCATTTTTTTCAACCCAAATTTGGTTGTTTTTCTGTTTTACCGCCCTGGGCTATCTTATGGTATAACTATTATTATTTGATGTTTCCATTTTAATTACCACTTTCACATCACTAACAAACTAAAAATTTCCTAATTCAACCATTTTTATTTTTTTAATCTGTTGTGCAAAATTTGTTCCATAGCCAAGTCTAAAAGAATGTAGTGGAAGGGTGAGAGATCATATATAGCATGTAAATCAGGGAAGAAGACTAAGGTAGAAAGTGGTAGGGATAAGAGGAAACAAAGTATGCGAGGATTGATTAATTGATTGATTTGTTTAGCGGCATATCAATCCTTGATGGGTCATCTAATGCAGAAATCAGTTTAAAATCCCCAAAATAGTGTCTTGCGACTTTGGTAAATGGTTATTTTTTTTAAATTTGAGTCTTGCGACTTTGGTCAAAGGATTTATTTTTTTAAACTAGTGTCTTGTGACTTTGGTGAAAGATTGTTTTTTTTTAATTAGTCTTGCGACTTTGGTCAAAGGTTGTTTTTTTTTTAATTAGAGTCTTGCGACTTTGGTGAATGGTTATTTTTTTATAAAATCGAGTCTTGCAACTTTGGTGGCGCCTGTTTGGGGGGGGGGGTCTTACCTCTCTGCAGGGGATGCAGTCAGCATATTCTAGGCCCCAAAGTATGCGAGGAGGGGGGGTATAAATGTATACATAGTATAAATAAGCTTATACAAAATATCAAATTTCAATAGCAGTAAATAGAGATGTACACATTCCATATCAAACATAGACAAATATCAAAAAAATGTTATGACACAACTTTTAAAAATAATCTTAGACCAATCTCAACATTCAATCTGTTTCAGAGTGGTACTGAATACATCTCTGCAAATTTATTGTCCAAATATAAATTCTCATTCATTCTACTGATGAAAAATTATTTTTTCCGTTTTTGACTTCATATGCTTCTATAGCCTGGAGGTTGATGCAAAAAAACTCTTCTGTAAAAGAGTAACTTCTTTTCCTTTTTTTTTTCTTCAGCAATGCTGCAAGGGCCATCATCATATTGACAGAAAATGAATGTCTAAAGAGGAAAATGAATTCATATGCTCTCGGAGCTGCAGGGTTTCTAAATCTTTTTTTTGGAACATTTTATGCAGCAAAAAAGAATTCTTAAAATATATTACGGAAATATTCCTACAAGAAAATGATGGAATATTTTTACAGAATGATGAAGAAAGACTGTACAAGATCTCAATGGGGACTTTCTGGAAGCTAACTTTTGGTTTAGTTTGGATAAGTTGAAACTAGCAGGAATTCCCAGCATTGCCCAGAGAAAAAATAACTTCAAATATAACAACACAGGGAAAAATATGTTCTTTAATAAATTTCTTCCTGTGCAATGCAACAAATGTAAAAAAAAGGGTTATTTACACTTGGGAAAGTAGTTGTTACTGAAAAAATATTCTGATGCACAAAACAAAACAAATAATATAGTTCCTTAGTTTGATAGGGCTTCTGAGTACACAACATTAATCCTTCTCCCATTGGATGCCAATATGAAAACGTTGTTTGGGGATCCAAACCTAGAACAACCAACATAGAGCTGGCCATGGAAAAAGCATGTGGATGTCAGGTGGAGGCCAATGATCTTGAGAAATTGTCCTTGTGCCTTGTTATAGTTTTAGAATGTTTGTCTGAAAACATTTTTCAAAGTTGGCTCCAACATTAGTATAGTTTTAAACTTTGGGTTGTAATCACTTGTAAATGATGCAAATTAAACAAAATGAAGACACAAACTAAGCAACCAATTTAGCATAAATTACATTGTAAATTGACCTCCCACCAAAAAATCAATTTGGGGTGAGAATTTTTGAAAAACAAAAAAAAAAGTTCTTTCTAGACATAAGGAGTAAATGTTTAAATTTTCAGCTCTCTAGCTCCAATGATGTGGCCTGTACATGTGGCACAGACACACATATATACATAGCCAGCCAGCCAGCCAGCCAGCCAGAATCACTTAAAAACTGTAGAAACCAATGTTGACTTTGTTGACAGTTTTGGTTGACAGTCCCTAATAACTGTTCCGTTCCATGCACTACCAGCGGCAAAGCAAAATCATTTTAAACCAAAGTTTTATTTGACACACAATCGTTTTCAGTTTATAAAAATGTTACTACACATTATACGCTGATTTATTCAAACTGTTGTCCTTATCTGATTGCTTTACTGGGCAATGTCCTTGTAGATATAAGCATTGGTTAAGTGTATGCAGTTTACCTAGTGGTCATAAGTTCAATCCTTGGGTCATGCAGTGAAATCCATATACTCTGTTTCAGTGGAACAAGCAGAAGCAGCATCACAAATTAACATAGAAGAATTAACTAATACAAGATATCCTGAACAGCAGAATGAGAACAGTCTACTCCTTTATTCAATGTAAAGGGATTTGGTTTGAAATTCTGAGAATGATACCAAATACGACAGGCACCTTAAGTAGGTCGGAGAGTACAACGGCTGAAATGTTGTAACTATAACAACCAAGGTAAGGATAACAGTTCAAATAAATCAGTGTATGAAATGGTAATTCCTCATTTCAGGAATTCAGACAGAAACTGCTACACTTTTTACATTAAAAAAGTGATGTTCTAACAAAGTTTTAAAAAGATTCAGTAACTTTATTCTTTTGGTTTGACCAGTGATTCTTTTGCTATGCAAATTTGTTACTCAATAAACTGATGCATTTCAAGAACAAATTCCCGAGGGAAAATATTGTGGCTCTATTGTTCAAAGGATTGTTCTACATGCAGTGAATCAATAACTGTAACGGAATGGCTTCAATTCCTTGCCACAGAATCAATAAAACTTTGTCTAATATCAGGTATTGAATTAAAGGGTTTTAAGTATCTAGAAGCAAAATTAGAGCATTTAGTTGCACTTAATAGTATGATTACGCATGCGCATGCACACTATTGTTATTTAATATTCTTGAATATTCTTGAATATACTTGAAATAGGCTTCTTTTGACAGCAGTTAAT
>VCCN01004113.1:5089268-5102395 GCA_006491835.1 Architeuthis dux | reverse complement strand
TTAAAAATAATGTAAATATATCTTTAAAAATAATGTAAAAAAATCTAAAAAATAATTTGCGGAGTGGGCTGTAGTTGGACACCACTGCCATCGTGCAGGGCACCATTGAAAGAGTGCAGACGAGGGAAGCAACAGAAGAGCTAGTCCAGGAGTGGATAGACATGGCCATATCGGAACTCTTGGGGGCGGGTCACAGACAGACTCCAGCTTCTCCTGTCCTCAGGTTCCCCTGATGACAGTGCAGTTAATGGACTGACTGAATGAATGAATATAAAAAGGTGCTATATAAATATGCAGAAAATAAATAATTCTCTCTACAAATACTCTTTAATATATCTAAAATGGTAAATATTTAATCAAAATATAACCCATTTGAAGCAATAACTTTTCCCCTATGGTCCTCTTATGATAATATACCATCTCTATAAAGATTAGGTGTAGTGGTCACAAATTCAGTAAAAGTATGAATTATGGCTTCCCTATTATTGAACCTTTTATTACAGATATGAAATTTAAAATGCTTGAGAAGATTATAATCTGTAAGAGAAATGTCAAGTGAATATGGAGGATGCTGTAATGCTGCATATGTGGCATCCATTTTTACAACATTTTAACCTTTCATCTTACCTTGAGATGATGTGATATAGTTGCTGTTGAAGTCTGCTAAAATTGCTTGAATAATTGTTCATGGGTTGTTGGCCACTGCTGCTGATAATTCTTCATCATTAAAAACAGGTTTGGGCCTCCCGTGAGGTTTATTATTGGTATCCATATTTCCAGGCCTAAATCTATTGAAACAACACTGAACAGTTTGCACTGTAGTAGTTTTCACTCCAAATGCTTTGTTGACGTTATCAGCAGCTTGAGCAGCATTATGTCCTAATTTTGTTATGATATGTGTTTCCGGACTAACTGACACCTGGGCAGAAATGTAAGTGAACCCAGTCACCTCAGGAAATAGGTATATTGTCTAAATATTGTCAGTGTCTAAAACAGGATGGGACCGGTGATTGACACCACGTAGGTGTCAGAGAAACTATAAGACCTGAATAGAAAACTTGAGGGCGGACAGAAATCTCGACACTCAAAGAAGAGACAGACATCAGTGGATCTGAAAGGCACAAGACCGCTGTCCCTGTTGGGGACAGACTGGCGGTTCTCCTTATCATCTCTCTCCCACTCTTCACTCTCTGGCCGACAAAGATGTATGTTGTATAATAAAAATATGTCCAGATATTTTTATGAGCAAGTCTTTGGGTTTCCTTTCTATCCAAGTCCAGGACACCCCACTATACAATATACAATAATTGTTTGGACAATCTAATCTAATCTTTTCTTCTTCTAATGGATTTACAAGTATTGTGTTGTTCCGGTGGTGGCTGCATATCGACTCAGGAACCCTTGGACGAAGAAAAATGTGCAGGAAGATAAAAAACGAAAGTCGCTATGAACAAAACTCAGGGAAGAGATATCAAAAACATCACAAAGTCTATCATTTGAGGGTAGAAAGAAAAATGATCGATTTATTCTTTAAAAGTTGTTGTCAACATGTCGGAACGAGACAAGAGTTATTCACCACGAAAGTGCATTACTCCATAAGTAGAGAAGAAACTAAAAAGAAACTCTCGCTAAATTTTCTTCCAACTACTACTTGTCTTTCTCCCTCTCCTCTTCCACTATCATTGATACTCTCTTTCTTTTTCCATGACCCCCTCGGCGATGTACATAGCAGTCCGTCGTGGACAGCAGCCCATTAGCTGACCGTCTCCCAGTGTCCTGCCTGGCAACTGATGTTGTATAACCATCTTGGTCCGTGGGAGGAAAATCATGAGAAAAAGGAACACTCAAAACCTGTTTATAAAAATATGAGGATATATTTTTAGTTCTTAAGATACATTGTGTCGTGGTGGAGAATGAAGAGATAATGAGAGCCGACAGACTGTTCCCAACAAGGGAACTGGCCCAGTGTCTTCCCAGGCCTGGGTGGTATGTCTCTCTGAAGGTGTCCAGTGTCTCTCTTGCTTTTATGAGGTTTCGAACACCCACACTGATTTTCCAGCACTCCATCTACAGTCAGGGTCAATATCCTGTTTATGACTTTTCAACCCTGGTCTGTCTTCTGGTTTCTGACACCTTGCAGCTGAGGGTTTTAGTCAATATCCTGTTTATCTTTCAACACCTATGGGGGTCAAATCTGTGATCTCCACCCACGGCCGCCTAAATATCCAACACTGATAGCTAACTGTTAAATTCTATCTTGGTTTCTCAGGTTTCACGTCAATATTTGAATATCCTGTGTCTAAATGAACTGGCCAATCAGAGCAGACCATTCCAGTGGCCAAATATATATATATTTTCAATCAAACCTATTTGCTACAATCTGTTTTTTTATATCTCCCACCCTACCACCGCTACAACATTGCAAAACTTTATTATAAATGCTCAATAAATCACCATTTTGTTCCATTGTACTAATTATCACCAAACCAATTCACTTCTTTCACGTGGCTTTTTATTATATTAATCACTGCTACCAAGGGTTTAGGTTATTCATGTGTTCATATCTATCTATCAATGTATCCAGACTTTGCCCAGCCGTAACCGTTCATAGTAGAAACTTGAAATTTTGCCCACACACACTCCCCTCATGAGATAGGGAAAATGTTTTTTTTGTTTTTTTTAACCCCCACCAACCTCCTAAATAGGTTTTTTAGAGAGGGGTTCAATTTTATCTATCTATCCATCTGGACTTCCCCCAGCCCTAACCATTCATAGTAGAAACGTTTTTTGAAAATTCCCCTCCAAAATGAGGTTTTAATGGGGGGTTCAATTTTCAATTTAAGCTTATGCTAAATTGGTTACTAGTTTGTGTGTTTTTTGAAAATTCTGAGATTTTTTAGTGATCACAGGCCAACTTTTTAATTGATCACCCCCAACACAGCATATATGGGTGATTCATACTTTCCCTTGGAATGCTAGTTATATTTATGATTCATGGCACATTGGTCCCTGTTCATTTCCCATTTCCTGGATTGGTATAGTGGCAGGTCCTGGATAATGGTGTTCAGCCAGCGTTGTCCTGGTTGGCTTTTGAGACGTTTCCATCTTTGAGTCCAGGTCAAAGTCATCCTTTGCAGGATAACCAGATAACATTATTAGTTGTCCAATTCATTTTAACCTTTGCTCGGTGATCAATTCTGAAGCGGGGACCGGTTTGCTTTGTTGGTGTATGGTATCGTTCCTTACAAACTGAAACCATTTGATACCAAGAAGGGTCTGCAGGCAATGCATGTCAAATACAGCAATACCTTAGTGCATGTTTTGATGTAGTAAGATTAAGGTATTGCTGTACAAATTAATGTAACTAAGTATAAACTGAAAAAAAACCCATTAAATTATAATAAGACCTTGAATAGGTCTTGAAGAGTACCAAATTTATTGGAACGAATTAACTACACTAATCAAGGTCTCACTGCCATATAAGAGAACAGACAGGACAAGGGAGTTGGCCTTACTTCTCTGATATAATTCTCTCATTCATTCATTTCTTGTCGCTCACAGCCAGGTTTCAGGGGGTGGGGAGGGTGCAAGGAGATGATGGGCCTTTGGCTTGCATCATTGAGTGTAGTGTAGAGATCAGTCTCCTCCTTTGTTGGGATCTCCACGGAAGGCTCTCTAACATGATCCCCAGCTGTTTACAGAACCTGGTATACCCATCTAGGTACTGACCAGGCTCAACATTATGTAACTTTGGTGATCATACAAGAACCGGTGTATCCAATGTGATTCTCATTGAATTATGTGCTTTCCTTGACATAATTCAATGTCAAGTAATTTGATGGTCAGCAGTTCTCCCAAAGCATGATTTTAGGCATCACAAGCCAGAACTAGTATTCCAAGGGAAATTATGAATCGCCGCCACCCATATATGCTCCTTTTTACCTTGTTCGGGGTGATCAATCAAAAAATTGGAAAAAGGGGTAATACAGGGGTGGACAAATTATGGCCTGCGAGCCACGTATGGCACGTAAGGCATATTTGTGTGGCCCATGAGCGACATGCGGCCCACAAACGATCTTGTATGGTGATGTTAATTTGTGTGATCCCAGACATTCTCGCATAGAATAATGTGTCTCATGCGACTACAATGTGCTTTTGTGACCATGTTGTAAACAGAAACGTATGGTAGCGAAAGACGGATTATTATTTTAAAGTCTTTTAATATATCTTATTTAAAATTTTGTTATCCTAAGTAACTATTCAGTAACATTTATGAAGCAACATAATATTAAATTCAGTTTTATTTGTTACTTTCTTTGTCTACCAAATAATACAGTTGTATGAATGATTGTATTTTTATATGAAAATAAATTTTATTTTTTAGTAAATTTAGTTTTTTGTTGATTGCACCATGCTAGAGACCTTACAGATGTTCCATAAGAAAAGTTTGCCCACCTCTGTTCTAATATGTATTCACTTGTGTCTAGTTAACTGTTTATCTGCCTTCAAAAGTTCTCAATGAATTTCAATGAGATTTTGTGGAAGGGCCAGTGATGGGTTAAAGAAGAAATGATTAAAGTCGGAGATGGATCCAGAAATCTTTTCCAGTTACTTCCCCTGCATCGTAGCTATATGTCCACATGATATCTCCAAAAGTTCTCAATGAATTTCAATGAAATGTTCTGGGAGAGTATGCTATGAGGTAAGGAAGAATTAGTTGAATTTTTGGGGCCAAATCCAGGAATTCTTTTTCAATTGAGAAAATCTTTCATTTTTTAAAAATACATTTATATATTCGCTCATGTTTGTCCACACAATATCTCCAAAAGTTCTCAATGAATTTCAATGGCGTTTTTTTTATGAAAGGGTGGGCTATGGGATAAGGAAAAATTGATTAAAGTCGGAGATGGATCCAGGAATTCTTTTTATGATACCTCCCCTGCATCATAGCCAGATATGAACTGATTTTCATTCAGTTTTTAGTGACAATGGCATTGGCAGAGTTGTGTGCTCTCTGAGTTTTGTGTGCTTTTGTATTGGCAACAAAGAAACTATTCACTTCTCTTCTATTAATAATATGTCTGAAAATATTGAGTTATTGAATATTATTCACTTTGGCAGGAAGAAACACTTGCAGAATAAGTGATATGAATCTGTCAACATAGGTTTCTTCAGTTTTCAACTTGGTGTGGTTGGCTGGCTATGTATGTGTCACTAGTACAGGCCTCACCAATAGAGCTAGATGGCTGAAAATTTAAATATTTACACATTATTATGTCTAGAAAAAACATTGTTTTTGTCTTTTGAAAATTCCTCCTAAATAGGTTTTTAATGGGAAGTTCAATTTGCAATGTGAGTTTATGCTCCCTTAGTTTGTGTCCGGCAGTATTCACGCTTATTTTTTAAAAAATTCAGTCTTTTTTAGCGATCATCGCCCAACAAAAGGCAAGAGAAGTAATTTATTTGTTGATCACCCCTTTTTCCAATTTTTTAATTGATCCCCGACAAGGAAACTGCCAAAAGATGTTGGTCACGTGACGGTTTCTGTTGAGTGACGCATTGTTATAATAGCTGATTGAACATAGAGCTGATAAAGCCAGATCCGTATTTGTTATGTTAGGCTCTGCTGCAGGCTTTTATCTTTAATACAGAAATCTGCCACTTGTATGGATGCCTGGAGGAATCACTTTTTTCTTTTTTGTAAAGAGAATCCAAAGTAATGAAATCCAATGCTAGCATCAACTTTTGTGGCTTTTAGATTTCATTTATTACAAGATTAACAGAATAGAGCTTCCCAAAGAATCTCAGATTGCAGATAGCAGTCTTGAAGTTAATGTAAAGGCAACACATTTTCTCTCAAAAATGTGTTTAACTCTTAAATTTATATAAGAAAATTGAATGTTAATATCAAGGGAAATAACTACTGATCAAATTTACTTCCCTTCCATAAAAAATTCTATTCACAGATTTAAAAAGAATTCTATTTGGAGAAGAGTTTTATTACTTTTTATTCTATTCACAGAAGAGTTCCACTGTTAAGCGGTTTATGATATTAAGAGTTAATCAAGGATTTTTTTATTTCCAATACTCCTTTACCCTTGCGTTAAAAAAATGACTGCAATATTTATGTAATTTTGCAATTGCATTGTACTTGTAAAATATCAAAAACATTACGTTGCTCTGCATTTTCTGGTTTATGTTCAATATTTCCTGAATATTAAACTAATCTAAAGTTAAAATTAAGTAAAGATGCCAAAACATTTGGAAGCAAATCGCCTATTGTGACCATTATTTTATTGTCACACCCAAGCCCATTGGAATTAACCTTATCACCCCCACTCCTGTAACAAGAACTAACAAGAACATTCCTCACCTAATTCAGGGGATTTAACTCTTCATTTTTTGTCTCTAATGTCAAGTTAAACCAAACCAATACATTTTCCTACCATGATTTGCTAGGCAGCTATCTTACCAACTGAGCTAATCTGACATGTCTTATATATTTACAAATTTATTTATTATTTATACAATACAAAAGTTGCAGTAATCATCTTCAGTTGGAATAGAAGTTTGAGTGGAGTTTGACCCTGCAGCAGCCCGACTTGTTTTATTTTATGTTATTTTCATAGATATTGAAAAGTTGTTTTCTATAGTTTTGAGAAGGGTCATTAACATTCAAATAGTTCTTTGGATGATTGAACTTCTTCGTGTTATTTGTGCTGTTAACACGTTTTGGCCGATCCATTCTTTGGCCTTCCTCAGATGTAATATCTGAATGTGATGGGGTAAACAGAAGTTTTTAATTTCAAAGGAGGTAAACCTTATAATGTTGGATTCAGGTGTTCAAGTGCGGAGTTCAACCCGATGTGGCTTCCACTACTCAACAAACCCAAACCCGACAAGGCGAGGATAAAGAAACACCAGAATCCTACGTTATAAGGGTTACCTCCTTTGAAATTAAAAACTTCTATTTACCCCATCACATTTGAATATTACACCTGAGGAAGGCCGAAGAATGGATCAGCCGAAACATTTTATTAACAATACAAAAACAAAAGGAGTTCAATCGTTCAAAGAACTATTTGAATATTGAAAAGTGGTACACACATACAAAAAATATATATATATGGATGCACATGTGTCAGTTTCTTAGATAAGAAAACATGTTTTATCCCCACAAAATTGACAAATAACAATCTATTCACCATTGAAACATCAAGTTTAATGTAGCATAAAATTCTATTTCTACTACATTACATCACTGGTGATGTTTGGTGATGTAGAAAAGTGTTACAGACAAAAAATAAATATACCAATACATGTGGCATATAGTAGATTTTTAATTCAAGCTTTGTATTGTGAATTGAAACAAAGATAAATTGCCATTTAGTTTGTATAATTTTAAGAATTTCGAATGGTCTAACTGAATACATACCGCAATACCATGAATAGTGCGGTTTTGATTAGTGCAGGTTTTGATGTAGTACGGTTGAGGTATTGTTGTACGAATTAATATAACTAAGTATAAGCTGGAAAAAACACATTAACTATTAAATTCATAGAAAGAAAATAGAATATCAATTTCAAGGGAAATAATTTCTGATTAAAGTTATCTCCCTTTGACCATTTGGTGAATTTTTAAGTTTCTTTTCTATTCAATTTACTCTTTTTAGAGAGGGGGTTCAATAAGCAATGTAAGTTTATGTTAAATTGGTCACTAGTTTGTGCCCGCTTGTTTTTTGAAAATTCAGATCTTTTTTAGTAATCATAGCCCAACAAAAGGCGCGAGAAGTAACTTATTCATTGATCACCCCTTTTTCCAACTTTTTAATTGGTCACCCCTAACACAGCATATATGGATGGTGGTGATTCATAATTTCCTTTGGAATGATAGTTTATTTTTATTTTTTAAACATCATGCAGCTTGCACCATGTTTAACATGTGGTCTGCACGTATCTGAAATTTACACACTTCCGGGCACACATGCCCAGACCCCATGCTAAAAATGGTGTAAGCCATATTTCCTTTATTTCACGAATGTAAACTACAATATTACCTCCAATTCTGACATTTTAATTCTGAATTTGATGTCCGTTCCCACTGTATTTGCTCGTGGGTCAGTAACTCTAAGACTTCTTCAAATGATGTTAAAGACATTCCTCAGGTAAAAATAGTTGTGCTGAGTTTGGGAAGATTGATTGAGTCTTTTGTCAACCCCCAAAGGTACTTCTTTGTCACTTATTTTACTACTTTATTTTTTCCTTTGGCAACACATAGAATAACCTGATCGAATTCTTAATTCCTACCATTTTCAAGCTTCTTTGGTGCTTCTTCTTATCACAAACTGGGAAATCCAATATTCTTCTGTCATTGTTGGTTAAATTCTCTGCAGACACAATTATCTAAATATATTCTTACTTATCTTTCATTCAGAAGGTTCTATCAATATGTTATGATGGGCAACTTTTAGCCTCATGCTATAATGTCTACTTTCTTCTTATTACAAGAACTAGTGTACCGTTGCTGTCTAAAATGGCGGCATACATGAAATGGTTTTGGCTAATTACCGTTTCGGCAGATAAGGTGACCTTCAGATGAAACAAGACCCCAATTTCAGTATGAATTTCATGGTTCTAGCTCAATGTTTAGTCATTGATTTTGTATCTGGGCTATAGGATGACCCCAGTTTTGGGGGTGTTTTTTTGATTCTTCAATGTCTTATCTACAGAAATATTTGGTAATTTCATTTTTACAGTTGGTGTGCCGTGTAAGTCAATAAAGTTTGAGAACTATTGTTTTAATGAATAGCATTGCACTAAATTTGGTGTGTTACAGACAAAAAATAAATATACAAATACGTGTGGCATATCATTATAGTAGACTGTATACATGTGGAAGTTCATTGCTTAACTTTTCAGGTGGCCTGCCTCATGGCTGAGATAGTTACGTGGTGATGGTGTTCAAGCCTAGCTAAAAGGCCAGGATTTCAAATGCTGATTTTCAAGGCATGCAGGTCCTCCCCACTTTGAAGATTTGCAAAACACAATCTTCCTAATGTTGTATAACGGGTGAATGTCCTGGACTTGGATAGAAAGGAAACTCGAAGACTTGCTTGTAAAAATATCTGGACATATTTTTATTACATAACATACATCTTTGTCGGCCGGAGAGTGAAGAGTGGGAGAGAGATGATGGGTGCCGAGAGACCGTTCCCAACAGGGGAACTTGGTCTTATGTTTTCCCAGCCCTAGGCGGTCTGCCTCCTGGCTGCTTGGGTCTTCTCAGTTTTCTGTCCACATCTCGGGTCTGCTTTATAGGTTTCTCGAATGCCTACGCAGGTGCCATTTCCAGTCCCTGTATCCTGTTTGTTTGACACCCATGCAATATACCTATTTCCTAAGGTGACCAGGGTCACTTACATTTCCGCACAGGTGTCTGTCCCCGGGATAACATTTTTGTGGTAGGATATCATAACACTAATACCTATCTCCTCTCTGGTCTTATTCGAGACTAAGCTAAGCTTAGTAAATCTGTTCAGAAGACATGTTGACACACATGTGTGTGTGAGAGAGATATAATTTCCATATTTGTTTATTCACATAAAGGCCCACACCTCAATTTCTTGAAAAATAGCATCTTGTTTCTAGTTGGATGGAAAGATATTGATTATTTGAAAATATTGGATTTTATATGTAAGTAGATTTTTTAAAAAATGACAGACAAGGATTGTTTTATCAATTTATAGTATTTTTTTCTTGTTTATGTACAAGACAATTGATAATATGAATAGATGTGTATAAAAATTGTCTGTGATTTTGAGTTCTGTCACCAAAACTGTCAAAATAGGTTTCTTCAGTTTTCAAGATGGTCTATCTGGCTGGATGGATGGCTGTTGTAATTTTATAATTTGAAATTTGAAAAAATGTAATGTTATTTGTTTTGCATCATGGCACACATCATGAACACATGTTCTATTCAAAAACTGTCTGTTTTAGGTCACACCACTCCCTAAGACAAAAAGTGTAACCATTAACACAAAAATATTTCTTTCATTTTTCATATTTTGATTTATGAGTCTTGTTATTTTTGGAAACTGTCAACCAAAACTGTCAAAATAGGTTTCTTCAGTTTTTAGGTTGGTCTGACTATGTATGTATCATGCCACACCAATGGAGCTAACTGTATAATTTGACCAGAGGTTACAAGAGAAAATAGTGAAAGAGTAAAAGAAGCAAGGAAATCACGTTAGTTTGAATGTTATACACTGAAATTAATATATACTTGAATATACTTGAAATAGGCTTTTTTGACAGCAGTTAATTGCGTCATTAAGCCAGCTTCAGTGTAGTTCGGCTGGGTTTAAACTAATAAGAAAAATGATAGTTAAATTTGGTATGTCCAATATCAGAATAAATATTATTTTAAAAAATATTGATATTCTCTGATGTGACCATCGTTTCACTTAGGCATGCGTTTGCCACTGTTGCCGGGAAGAAGTTTTTTCTAACACCAGTGGAGGTTTGAATTTGTAGTTTATGGCTGTGTCCTCTGCTTTTACTGCAGATAGATGAAGTCCGCATTTTCTTATCAGGGCATTTTGAGTATTGAGCATCAGTATCCACTCTATGTATGTTGTTCCGGATTCTATAGATCTCTAGTAGGTCTGCATGTTTTCTTCTGTATTCAAGGGTCTCTAGATTAAGTTGTTTTAATCTTTCAGTGTAGGATATATTTCCCAATCTCGGAATTTATAAAGATTTTTTTTCTCATTCTTTGATATGTAAGTTAAGCAACTGAAGAGTTTGCATTAAATTTTCTAATACTAGTGAATTTATCTTTGTATTAGAAAATGTCAACCAAAAATATCAACATAGGTTTCTTCAGTTTACAAGTGAACCTGGGTGGCTGGCTGGCTATCTATCTATCTATCTATCTATCTATCTATCTATCTATCTATCTATCTATCTATCTATCTATTGTACGTACAGGCTGCACCAATGGAGCAAAAGAGCTGAAAATTTAAACATTTACTCCTTGTTATGCCTAGAAAAAACGTTTTTTGTTTTGTTTTTTTGCATTTGTAATGTAAAAAGCAGATGTAAATTGAACCACCACTAAAAGATTAGGGGGGAGGGGCAATAATCTTTTAGTGGTGGTTCAATTTACAATGTAAGTTGAAGCTAAATTGCTCCCTTAGTTTGTGTCCGGCAGCATTCATGCTTGTTTGTTGTTTTAAAAAAAAAATATTCAGACTTTTTTAGTGATCACTACCCAACAAAAGGCGAGAGAAATTATTTATTTATTGATCACTCCTTTTTCCAATTTTTTAATTGATCACCCCCAACATGACGTGACGGTTTTTATTGAGTGACTAACCAAACCTGTTTTATTATTCATTTTTTAAAAATGAGGCTTTTGTTTATTTTGTCATTCATATTCTCTGGGTTTCTCTTTACAAAGACATTTTTTCTGAATCTGTCGACAGCAAGATAATTTCCTCAATGATTATCCGGAAATTTCTTCTCTTCTTCCCTGCAGTTTATAAATAAACTAGAAAATGCCCGTTGCTTTGCTATCGGTATACCTAAAGCTGTGATCTGTGTCGGTACGTTCACACAATAAGTTGAAAGTGTTAAGTAAGTATCATGTGTTATTCCTCTTAGGCAGAAGACTTCCGCTAGGGGGCACTGTTTTACGTTCTGGTGAACAAGCAGCGATTACTCATTGTGTTTATAAGTAGGAGGATAACGAGCTCGGTAGGACACACGTGTTTGACTGACTGCGGTCATTAATATGAATAAAAGATCTCTGTAAGTACAGAATATTTTGTTGCATTTTTTAATCTGTTAATATCTGTCATTAACCCAAGCTTACAGAAAGGTTAATACAAAGTATTATTAACTAAAATTCTTGCATTCATTTTTTGGTAAAAAACAAAATTGACACATCAGCAACAGTAGCAGCAGTAGTTGTAGTTATACTATCAGTGGCAAGCGAACGAACAGATGTACACACAGAGAACAGAACAGCCAATTTTGTGTTTGTGTTTTCGCATTACCCCCTTCCTCTCTTCCTGTTTATTATGTCACCGACAGACTGACAGCTCACAAATTATAATAAAGATTTTTTTATCAGGCTTTTGTCAAACTCTAGATCAAGTTGGAGTTGACTTTGTTTTTCCCCTGTAACAACAACAAGAACAATCCTCACGTAATTTAGAGGAGTAAACTCTTCACCATCTATCACGTCACATTAAACCAAACCTGTATTAAAAATTAACATTTCTCTACCTTGATTTGAAATCACGACCAAGTGATTGGTAGGCGGCTCTCTTAACAACTGAGCTAAACTGACAAGTCTTATATATTTACAAATTTATTTATTATATATACAATACAAAAGTTGCAGTAATCATCTTCAGTTGGAATAGAAGTAGGAATGGAGTTTGACCCTGCAGCAGTCGGGCTCGTTTATCAGGCTTTTGTTAATTTTGTCATTCCTATTTTCTGGGTTTTTCTTTACAAAGATATCTTTTCTGAATCTGTCAACAGAAACATAATTTTCTCTGTGGTTATCTGGAAATTACTCCCCTTCTTCCCTACTGTTTATAAATAAATTGGAAGGAAGAAAACTCTCCTACCTTCCTTCACCTTTGTAAGCTTTTGTATTTTAGTTTATTTTCTCAAAAATACGTCTCATCAGATTTGAGCAAAATTAGACAAAACAAAATGTCTTTTAGCTGTATTTACTTTTTTATTTTCTTTAATCATTCTTCCCAAACATATTTTATAAATAAATTTTGGATTTAAGACTTTTAAGCTCTTTGACGCCATTGTTGTCAAATGTAAAATGATTCCATAAAACCAAATTGGAAGATTTGTGTCTTTCTAGCATGAGGCAAAATCTCCTTTTTTTCTTCTTTTTAAATTCTGTAAAACTTTCAGGATTTTGGGCGCCTTGTCTCAGTGTAATGCAGTGGTTCCTAACCTTTCTCAAGACTCGCACTCCTCTGAAATTTCAAAATCTCTCTCGCACACTTAAGGCTAAGAAACTGAATTTTAAAAAGTCAAAATTAAAAAGTGTAAATAACAAAATGCTAAAATTTATCAGATGTCAAAATTAAAAG
>VCCN01004113.1:5077745-5088752 GCA_006491835.1 Architeuthis dux | reverse complement strand
GGATTGAAACCGGATCTCTGGGTCCGTCGTCCGATATATATATACATAACCTCACCACTAAACCAAACCCACACATAAAGCACATAAAGCACATGCTTTTCTCAATATTTCATTTCCACATTGTCAAATTACATCTACCATTCTGTCAGATTCCCTTACATCCATATAATAAAACCGTAGGCCCGGGCCAAATAGCCCCACTGGACACCCACCCACCCTGCCCAGGCCTGCTCCAAAGTCACTTTTTAGGAGGAGGTGCAGCCTGTGACGGATGATCTACCACCTTAAACCTACCTATATAGAGTTTACGTTTCTTACACTAACCCCAAAACACATTAATTGTCAATCTGTACCGTTCTACCTTCAGATCGATTAATGATTTGTGTTGGTTGTTTACAGTTTGAGTAATGCTTTAAATATTTCTGGAGGAGAAACTTTGGTAGTTTTGTTCTGTTCAAATCCTGCTTCTCTATGTATGGAAACACCTGATTGTTGGGGATCCGTCTCTCAAACACCATCCCTCCATTGCACTAAAAGGGGTAGGTTCAGTGGGTGCACTGATGCCTGCGACAATAATTATTTTTCTGATAACTCTCTGAGGAAATGTTCTTAAGATTTAAACAAACTCTAATAAAAAAAATATATTTATGTGGCTCTGGGGATCTGACAAAGTTATGATGTAGTGAATAGAATAAAAAAGAATAATTTCATTCAGCTTCTAGCTTATTTATATTCAGGCTAGCTAGAACACTGCAAAATTCTCCAAGAGATGCATGCACATGACTAGCCTTCTTGTCTAAATCACTCATTTTGAGTACTTTGTTTTTCTTAAAGACATAGAACCTTTATGGTTATCTTCAAACGTTGTCGTCGTCGTCAATAATTTCAGGTCCATTGCTAACTTGTTTCATGACAATTGTCTGGTCATGTTGGTTTTGGGGAAGGTGGTGGCTAACTGAGCTTACCTGTTGTCACTATTTTCTGGTGAGCACGGCTTTGAATTCATTGTTGTTGTTCTTCTAGACTGGTTGCCTCCCAAGATTAGAGTGCCCAGTCTGCCTTACTATTTTACCCATAGCTGGGGGAAAAGAGATGGATTCATTCCCTTCCTAAGGGCATTAGTGCAAAGTGAATATAAACAGTCTTGGACTCGACTCACCAATCCCATTGCCCTTGTCATTAACCACAATGTCCCTGGCACCTCCATTCTACTGTTATAATATCAATTCTAAAATCACAACTTACCTGATGTCTTGGCACCCACTTGACTCTTTCATATAATAAAATAGTGTACCATGATGCAGCCATGTGTGCAGCTGTGTGTGCACCGCCAACATACTGTTGTGGAAACTCTGGCACTTGTCGAGACTTCAGTCGTTGGTTCTTCGGGTCACCGCTGAAAATGGGAAGATGGGCCATCTCGAAAGATAATGAGGCAATGCGAAGAATAGGTATTTTTAGCAATTCGATTTATTCACAGTTTTTGGAAACTGCCTGATAAAATGAGAAGAACAAAGCGAACTACTATTTCCTACATCCACCCCTCGCACCCCCCATCTCATCTTCAATCACCCGTATTCATTGTACCGTGGTCAACCCCTACTCATCGTCGTAATAGTAAAACAGACTGGCCCTAGACATTCCACGTCTTTCCTCCGGCTGGCCAGCGCGGCTACTGCCAACCGATTTCCCCCCCAAACCCAAAGACATCCCCTTGCTCCCACTCGGCCAATCAACTCTCCGCCAATCTACACTTTGTCCCAAGCTCTGCCACCTCGGGTGACCTATATTTGGAGAAGACATTTCTAAGCCAAATTTTCTGAGACACTTGTTTGTCCTATACTAACATGCAACAAATGCTTTATTTCTTACATGCCCTATCCACTACTTTGTTACAATAGAACCTACCACAAACTGTAACTTTCTATCTCTTGAAGATAGCTAAACAACACTGGTATTCTGAGATTTTAGAAGTATATTAACAACTGAGACAATTTTAATTGATTGAGGATGAAAATAATTTGATTTACAGATACAGTTATACCTGGCCTTTACAAACTAATTTGTTCCTAATGATAGTTCTTAAAGTGGGAGTTCGTCAAATGAGGTATAATTATTCATAGGAAAAAAATGCATTAAATAGAGCTACAGGGCTTGCTGACATGCTATGAACATGCTACAAGATTTTTCATTTTGCATGTACAAAAGATACAGTTGTAGCTACAAAATTTATTTATTTCTTACTTTAATATTTTATTTTAATGTTCTAAAAGCGGGAGTTTGTAAAATTAGGTATATCTGTAGTTCCATTAAAACTGCATATTTTCACTCAAATGTGTGTACACCATTACGGCTCATTCCAATTTTGTCGCTTCCAGTGAATGACTCCAGTTGCATGGTTTCTAGGCCGGTTATATGGTCAGCCTTGGTGTGCACTGTTTAACCAGTTCCCAATAATTTTTATTCAGTTCCAAATCAGATATTTTTCATTTTCAAAATAAATGAAAGACATTAGAAACTGAAATAAAGATTAATTTGTTATTTAGTTTCTTTCTGTTGTGTATCTACTTTGAAAGATTTTGAAATGTTTGGCCGTGTTTGCTAAAAATTAGAATCCTAAAGGAGTTCGTCAAATGAGGTATAACTTGATATAACTTGTATAACTAGAGAAACGGACATTACAACTACTGAAGCCTCTTTAAGAGATTCAATTTGATTGGTTCAATTTGAAATTGTTGGACCAATCAAAAATAATTTAATAATGCTCACGCCTGCAAAACGCTTGCGAGATGATCACGTTCTAACAGTTAAGATGTTGAAAATGGCCTAAACAGCCGTAACATGTATATCAGAAAACATACACCAATACACAAGACAGAGCTATGGTCATAAAAACGTTAATTTTAAAATGTTAAGTTTTTTTACAAATTTTGAAGTTTTAGAATTTTAATATTTGTAATGTCTAGAATACTGAAATTGAAAATAATTTTCAATATTTTTCATTTTCATAATTCATTGTCTGTAGAAATAAGTTTCTTACTAGGCCTGATGCAGTTGAAAAACAGTAATTCTACTTAGTCAAGGAATGTGACTCCCAACATTTCATCACATCCTGTAATTGCAACAATAACAATGTCATGATTGAGGCAGTAAACATATAGGTCTGCTCCTTTAAATGTATCAAGGTAGATATGGCTAGTATCTTATATCGGCATAATAAATTTATTACACAACTGAAGGACAAATAAGGATGAGTCAAGAGACATTTATAAACAACAAGAAAATAAGTTTATTAACAATAATTAAAACAGGTCTGGTTAGTCACTCAATAGAAACTATCACGTGACCAATGTCTTTTGGCTGTATGCCATGTTGGGAGTGATCAATTAAAAAGTTGGAAAAAGGTGTGATCAATGAATAAGTTACTTCTCTCGCCTTTTGTTGGGCTGTGATCACAGTCTGAATTTTCAAAAAAATAACCGTGAATGCTGCTGGGCACAAACTAAGGGATCAATTTAGCATAAACATATATTGCTAATTGAACCCCTCCACACACACACTTAAAAACCTATTTGAGGGAAGGGGTTTCAAAAAACAAAAAAATATTTTTTCTAGACATATTAAGGAGTAAATGTTTCAATTTTCAGTCCTCTAACCCCATTGGTGTGCCATGTATGCTTGATATATACATACATTTTCTATAGTTTTGAGAAGGGTGATTAATAATGAAATGGTTCTTCGGACGGTTGAACTGCTTCTTGTTATTTGCGTTGTAAACACGACGTTTCGGCCGATCCATTCTTCGGCCTTCTTCAGGTATAAAATCTGAGTGTGATGGGTTAAACAGAAATTATGTTTAAAGGGGGGTAGCCCTTATAGCACATGGCCCTGGTGTTTCTGTGTCTTCGTTCTGTCGGGTTTTCAACCCGATGTGGCTTCTACTTCTCAACAAATCCAAACCCGACAGAACAAAGACACAGAAACACCAGGGCCATTACAACACAAATAACATGAAGGAGTTCAACCGTCCGAAGAACCATTTCAATATACATACATAGCCAGACCAGCTTAAAAACTGAGGAAATGTTTTTGGTAACAGTTTTGGTTGACAGTTTTTAACAAGTTTGAGAAGGTTCATAAGGCATGACAATGTTATTGATAGTTTTGCCTTGAATTGAAATGAAATATACAATGTTACACATACATGAGACATCGTTACATCTCTATGAGTAATGTGGCATTAAATCAAAATGTAGTCGCATAGGTTTATTCCTATGAAAAGAAATACTTATTTTTCCTAATATATATGGTACGGTTAAACACATACTTAGAAAGAAGTTGATTTCGCAAGAGAAAGTTATGCATATGTGGTAATTATAGTCACATGAAAGAATTAAACACAGAATGAAAGAATTTGACAGCACTACATTGCGATTGCAGAATTTACCAATAAAGGTATATTAACCCTTAGATTCACAAACCACTTGAAACTGCTGTGGAACTCTTCAATGAATACAATTTTTTAAAAAAGGAACTCTTTTGTGAATTGAATTAAAGAAAATTTGTTAAAAATACCAAAAAGTGCAAGGGAAGTAACTTTAATCCAAAGTTAATCCCCTTTAACTTTTCAATTCCCTAATATGAATTTAACAGTTAACAATAGAAATCATTCACACTTGAAAGCTTTGTGGAAAATAATTAGAATTACTTAACGCACAATAAAAACATGAACTTTTCACTGTCCAATTAATAGCCATCAAATTTGAAAATAAAGTTCTTGAAACCTGAAAGAAAGGGTTAATGGACACATGGAGAATTATTCGCCCATAAAGAAGAAACATAATTTAAGAATAAGAAAAATCTTTTTCTTATAATGAATGAATGAATGGCTTGGCTTCACAAACAAAGATTTTGGAGATGGTTTTCCACAGCATTTGGACCATAGACGGCAGGCCAATGTGCAGAGTAAACCTCCAGCCTGAGCAGTGTAGTTTTAAAGTGAAGTGCGTTTTGCCCAAGGTTGACCCCACCCTTTAAACTGAGGGTTACATCCTATGGGCCACCGGAGTGGTGCGAATAGGGGCAGAGCCCATAGGTCGTGGGTTTGACAGGAGTGTTCTTCTTCTGACAGATGCCCGAGCTAGCTATGAGGGTCTGTCACACCCTTGCGGGGATGTTCCGACAGTAAGGCTGAACATGAACATCCCATAGTTGGTAGAAGCCTGAGCTGGCTATAGAGTTCTACTGACCCATTGAAGGAGAATCAGGACAGAATGGCTGTCTGCAACTTAGTGTGGCTGTGTCCTTAATTATTGAACATAGAGATTAAGTGTGTGTTTTTCTTCTTCTTTGTTTCACAACTAAGAAAGTCTTGACACATTGAAATTGGTTTTCACACTGGAACCGAAACGTGTTAGGAATACAGGTCTGGTTAGTTACTCAATAGAAACTGTCATGCAACCAATGTCTTTTGGCTGTAAGCCATGCTGGGCGTGATCAATTAAAAAATTGGAAAAAGGGGTGATCAATGAATAAATTACTTCTCTCACCTTTTAATGGGCAGTGATCACTAAAAACGTCTGAATTTTCAAAAAAAAACAAGAATGAATGCACAAACTAAGGGACCAATTTAGCATAAACTTATATTGTAAATTGAACCCCCACTAAAAACGTATTTTGGGGGAGAGTTTTTTCTAGACATAATAGGGAGTAAATGTTAAATTGTCAGCCCTCTAGCTCCATTGGGGCAGCCTGTATGTGAGATACATACATAGATATTCTTTTTAGGAATTTCTTTTACAAATGTGTTACAGCTGTATTAATATCTGGGCTCAGCAGGAGGAATTACTTTCATCCTATTAGAAAAGTGGTTCTCAAACTTCATTGTATAACGGCACACTAAGAAATATATTTGACTTATGCGACACACCTATTCATTACTCCATTAAAATATGAAAATGTATAGCTATATATTAGGCCATAATTAGGGAAATGGAACTTTTTATATATTTATACAACTCCTTTGGAAATAATGCAGGGCTGTGGAGTCGGACGCAAAACATATGACACCAATTCCTCAATTTTTGGTACCACCGACTCTGACTACGACTCCTCTGGCTTTAAAATGGCTAAAATTGACTAGATTTTTCATTTCCAGCTAACTTTATAGCAGTAAATGTTCTTTTCATATTTTTTTTAAAGACTTGTTTTAAAGTGTTATTTATTTTTAGTTTTAAAAGGAAATAATAGAATTTGTTAAAAAAGTCGTAAAATCTATATGAATGATTATGCTGACTTTGTATGCCTTACAGTGCATATATGAGTGACGTTAACCATTTTTAATCTTCGAGGGAAATAATTCAGCCAATTTTTAGGACTATATAAACAAGAAATACCTAAATATACACATTATTGAGTAACATTGAACATAAGACAAAATTGTAAAAATTTATTAAAAGTTTAACTACCATATTTTACGGCCTCACATTACAACACATTAGTTTGGCACACGTCAGATGCGCTGTTAACGTTGTACGTAGATGAATTCAAGTTGCCAACATGTTCAAATGTTTTGCTTTCTCCCCGCCCTTTTTTTTTTTTAGAATTTTTTACAATTAATATTAAAGAACAAAAAATAGGCTTTTTACTTTCATAATTGTGTTAATGATGAATATGTTATTTAATTATACTTGTTAATAAAAATATACTTTCTTAAACATTTAATACTGTGTTTAAGTACCATTTACATCCTTATAACCAAGGGTTACACATTTTCAAAAATAGAGAAAAAAAATGTTTCAAGTAATTTTGTATGCTTTCAATCCATAAGACTTCCTTTTTCTCAAGAAATTTGTCAGTTTTGAAAAGTTAATTTTTTAAGGTTTTGCAAAGGGTTTATTTACATTGAGGCAGGCCTACCACATGAAGTAGCTCAAAAATCGACCTATCGGGCAGGTTTTGAAGTAGTAATGTTACAATTTACATTTACTCAGTATATTTTTACCAATTCTGACTCTGACTCCAGTCAGTAACGTTTTTCTGACTCTGACTGAATTTGGAAAATTTTATGCGGCACACTTGGGAGATAGTTGCAGCAAGCAATCCTTTGGCATATATAAAAAGATTTTATAGAACTGAGAGGCCACACATATATGGTAGAAGCAAATAAAAGTAGATTGAATATCAGAAAATTCTTTTTTAATAATAAAATGGTAGGACTATGGAATAGATTACCGGAATATATAGTGCTATCAACAGATGTAAATGATTTAAAAAAGAATTATGATGTTTATTACACCACCACCAACACTAATGTTTAAAGGCTTAGATATTGTGTAAATATGAATATTGATGTGTGCTTTTATATACAATTTGTATACTTTATTCACACTAAAATAAATGTTAAGTGTACATAACATTAATCATTTGCTTGACGAGGTAAGGTCGAAAATAGAATGAGGAGCAACCAAAATGCCTTTGGATTTACCGAACAATGTTCGTTAAAAGTGTAATGATATACTGTCATGAAAGGTCAATTCCAGGCCAAACACCTGTGTGGAAGTGGAAGTGACCCCAGTCACCTTAGGAAATATGCATCCCGAAAACAGGATGTTGAACACACAAGTGTGGGCGTTCGAAACCTCATAAAGCTCAGAGACAAGACAGAGAAAGCTCAGAGGACAGAGTCACAGGCAGAGTCCCAGGCAGACCGCCTAGGGCTGGGAAGGCATAAAACCAAGTTCCCTTGTTGGGAACGGACTCTCGGCACCCTTATCTCTCTCCCACTCTTCATTCTCCGGCTGACAAAATGTATCTTAAGAAAGTTGTTTGTAAAAATATGTTCTCATATTTTTACAAACAGCTTTTGAGTCTTCTTTCTTTCCTGGACCCAACGGATCTTCACGCCACTATCCAACAAAAGCGAACTACCAAACTTACTTCTTATTTACCGAACAATGGGCAACCGTTCGGGTATAACAAACCCCCTCCCCCCAATTAGTTTGTTATAGCGAGGGTTCACTGCATATTGATTTACTGTCTTGCAAAAACTTTATTCCTCTTTTCAGAGAACAGAATGATTCTTTTAGTTATTCTTGTCACATACATGAGAAATACACCAGCTTCACTTAAGGCTTTTGTCAGGTTTTTTGTATACTCTGATGATGGCACACTTCCAAGTACAACTGGATGCAAATATATGTTTATCTTTGTCTCCTATATAGAGGTAGATAACTTTCCCAAAACTAGATCCTATTTACTTATCTCATCCTTGGAGGCAGCAGGTGGGGAGGGTATATATTGGCATGCATGCTGGTTTTGGCAGCTGCACTGGGATTACCATTAATTCAATTGAAGTTTTTTTGTATTTAGGTGTCGAAGGTATTTTGTATAGGAAGCAGGCTTAAGCTGCAGGGGAAGCTACAAAAATGTGATTTGGATGACAGTAATATCTATATTGTGTGGACAAGTATTGATTTAATTTGCACGTGTTTTCATGCACACACACACACGCACACACACGTGTACACAGTATGTGTGTGTGGGCGTATAGACTGTGGTTCTCAAACTTTATTGTATGACACCATACTAAGAAATATATTTGAACTAGCATTCTAAGGGAAATTATGAATCACCTCCATCTATATATGCTTCTTTTTTATCTCGTAAATTAAGTGGTGGTGGTAAAATTTAGTTACCTTGATGAAAATGTAAAAGTTTCCACGAAACTCCCTTCATGTCATACCACACTGTTCATCTTCACTCCCTCACTCTCTCTCGCCCTGACTAAATATACAAGTTATCTCTTTCTTAAAAGTAAAAGACTTCTTTTTGGAGTGTCTGGAGGGTCTGACATGAAGCCAACTGAATTTGTATTTTTCAACATATTTCTTTTTTGAAAAATGAAACCAAGTTTACAAGTTTTTGTAGTAGTATCATTCAACTGGGATAATTCTGGGTTCAGAGTTGACATCCTCATTAAATTCTTTCTGTCGAAATCAATTACTTGTTTTTTCTTCATTTGCAGTGTTCCATTCATTTGCATATTTGCCTGAACATTTACCAGATTTAGAAATCAGTTTTGTTGTCACCCAATCATCTTTTCCAGGCAATTTATATTGAACCGGTATATTCTTTTTTAAAGTATTATTCTTATTAGATGTACTAGCCGTATTACTTTTGTGTTTGAGAGGCCTTCATCTGCCTCGTGATTCTGTTACAGTCTTTGAATCTGAAACTGATGTGCCGTTTTTGTTCTCATGATCTCCATTGTCTTTGGTTTCTTCCCCATTGTCACTGTCATGTTCGTCTTCATTCACATTTTTATCAGGTATGTTGCATTGTGAATCTATGGTGCCTGAAGTTGGTGCAATTGGATCAGTTTCGGCAGAATTTGGTGGATTGGTCCTTTTAAAATCAACCTACATGGGTGTACACAGACATAAACACCTCGTGTTAAACCAGAACTTGTTGTCCATCCTGACCAAGAACAACTTGCTGGTTTACTCTATGTTTTATGTGCTTGAGTTTTTTGAATTTCACAGAGTACAAGACTGTTTCTTTTTTAAGTGTTTGGAGGGTCTGACATGAAGGCAACTGAATTTGTCTTTAATTTTGTTCAAAGCATAGGTTAGCCCAGGCCTTCACAAAGTGGGGGTTGTGACCCCCCCCCCCCCAAGAGCGTCCCGTAAAAATTCAAGGGGGTCGCGGGTGCAATTGAGATAATATATTTAGCTTTAGGATCATTATTTGCTGGTTATTGCAATTTTTCCTGCTTTTATTCCTTTCTTATTTCTTTTTTTTTCTTCTTTTGTTGTGGTCGTCGTGTAAAATTGGTAGTCGAAATGACAAACATGGGTTTGCAAAACGTACACAAGTCTTCGTCCAATAGGAAAACAAAAATCGGCAATGAAAGTACTTACTTTCCCTTCTGCTTTTCTCAACTATGCTCTTGCTATCATTGTAAAAATTTCCACGAGACTCACTTCCTGTCATGCCACACTGTTCATCTTCACTCCTCTCTCGTCCTGACTAAATAATAATGTTCGCCAGTACACTTCCGAAATAAGATTTCTGGCACGCCAGTGCAAGGGTAGTAACTCTACTCACTTTAACAGAAAATACTACCAGTATGGTTTGAATCATAAATTTATGATTTTAAATTTTTTTAAATTGTATAAAACAGGTCTGGTTAGTCACTCAATAGAAACCATCACATGACCAACATCTTTAGGCAGATTGCTGTTGGAGGTGATCAATTAAAAAAATTGGAAAAAGGAGTAATCAATGAATAAGTTACTTTTCTTGCCTTTTTTTGTGCTGTGATCACTAAAAAGTCCAAATTTTCAAAAACCAAGATAAGATTAAGACTCTTAATCTTCCCTGTCCTCTTCCCCATGACTAACCATTTTGACCATTTCTTAACTTTGTCTCTGGTATGCCATGTTTATATATAGGTAAGAAGGGGTTTAACTCTTAAATTCAAACAAAGAAAATAGAATGTTAATTTCAAGGGAAATAACTTCTGATTAAAATTATCTCCCTTTGACCATTTGTGAATTTTAAGAATTTTTTTATTCGCTTCACAGTAGAGTTACCTATTTTTTATGCCGTTCTTTGAAGAGTTCCACCGTCAATTGCGAGCGGTTTATGAATTTAAGAGTTAAGAAATCCACTTTTTCAAAAGTTATTTGCCAAACTATAGGCAGCAAAAGAGTAACAGTCTTCAATATTAGTCAGTATTGAGTTCAATAAATTATCTGACTTCAAGATCCATCATTGTTCAACTTGGGGGGAAACACGACAAGCAGACTACACACACGTTCACTCTAGCATGTGTAGCTCAATATTAACCAATGTGACGTGATGCAGTTTTTTTATACAAAACGTCAAGGCCACTGCTATACAACATTTCAGTCACGAGCACACAAAAATTTCTCATTGGCGCACTGCTTTAAAGGTTCAGTTTCTTTTTGCACACACCTTGTACATAGGTATATTAAAGTGCTT
>VCCN01004113.1:5048202-5075617 GCA_006491835.1 Architeuthis dux | reverse complement strand
CAATATATATATTTTTATAATAATAATAATATATATATATATGAATTAATTTACTTATTCAGCAGGAGACATTTTTCATTATCAGGAGATAATTATAAAAATCTTTTTCTTTCTCTTTCAGAAATTTAAGAGATCGTGATGTGTTGTCCAAATCTGACCCTGTGTGTATTCTATACACAAAAGATTTCAGGAATGATACTTATTACGAGGTGAGTGAATTCAGATGGCATCATTTTCTATTCATCTGTCCGAATTTTCTTTTTTTAATATTATTGAACATAATTAACATTTTATGGGTTGCTGTTCCTCCTTCTGCAGAGGTTTGTCATTGTTTCATTATATATTGTTTATGTACAAGGGGTAAAGTACAAGGACATGAGTTACACAGTTCCAACTAAATTCACATACAGTTCAACTCTTTGAATAATTATACAGAAAATTTGAAGTTCATAATGTTTTATTTTTTCTGTTCCAGACATGTGAAACTTGAGAATCACTAATTGTTGAGAAATGAACAATATCACCCACCATGCAATTCAGCTGCTACCATGGCATCAAAGGCTCATCACCAAGGAGATCCATGAAGACATGTTGGCGACACCTATAAAAGAAGCCCCTTCCTACAGCATGCTTATACAGTGAGCAGCTGAAATGAATCATGGGCGATATTATCCATTTTCTCAGCAATTGCTG
This sequence comes from Architeuthis dux, assembly GCA_006491835.1. Taxonomy (NCBI): domain Eukaryota; kingdom Metazoa; phylum Mollusca; class Cephalopoda; order Oegopsida; family Architeuthidae; genus Architeuthis; species Architeuthis dux. The sequence goes on along the minus strand of VCCN01004113.1, from coordinate 5,074,924 downwards.
ACTCTCAAGTTTAAATTGTCTGGAACAGAAAAATAAAACATTTCTGAACTATAAATTTTCTATGCAATCATTCAGTGAGTTGAACTGTAAGTGAATTTAGTTGAAACTGTAACTAATTTCATTGTACCATTTTTATGATATACTACCACAAGAAGGTCATTTTCCAGGCCAACACCTGTGCGGAAGTGGAAGTGACCCAGTCACCTTATGAAATGCATGGGTGCCCAAAAAATGTGGAAACCGGAAATGACACAGCATGGGCATTCGAAAACTCCATAAAGCTCAGAGCAGAGACAGAAAAACTCGGAAAAATTCAGGACCCAAGCAGAGACCGCCTAGGGCTCGAAAGTACAAGGCCGTGTTCCCCTGTTGAAAACGGTCTCTCAGTACACTTATCTCGCTCTCACTTTACATTCTCCGGCCGACAAAATGTATTTTAAGAAATAAAAATATGTTCACATATTTTTACAAACAACTTTCGAGTCTTCTTTCTTTCCTGGACTCAATGGATCTTCACCCCCATTATACAACACCTTAGGCCACAAACTTATCAATCACCCCATGTATATATAATTCATATTAGAGTCCTTTATTTTTTGTATGGCTTTGCATATAGACTGCGAAATTTGACCAGAGATCACAAGAGACGATAACTGAAAGAGTAAGAGAAGCAAGGAAAATGGATTTCACAAGGACATTAGTTCGAATGTCATACACTGAAATTAATAAATACTAGGGCAGTCGCCATTCCAATGGTGCATGTTTCGAAGGGACAGGATTTTATGGTGTGAAGAGCAGCCTGTCATAATATATGTAAAATAATTTTCCATTCGTCGTACAAAACTATCAAAGTATTTTGGTTACTTGTCTTCAATGTTGCCAACTTAAATATTTTATGATTGCTTTGCAGCCTTTTGGCTAAGTTCAAAGTGTAGTATCTGTTCTTCGAAACTGCTATGGCCTCGAAGTTCAGAGAACCACGGCCCTTCGGGGGTCCTTGTGGCATGCTCGGGTATCGTCCTGGGAGAGGTTGCACAGGATATCTTGGCCAGCTGGTCAAGAGGCGATCACCATTAGCATGCTCAGGATTTGTCCTGAGAAGCTTTTGGGATCCCCCCCCCCCTTATCCCGTCCTTGTGGCATCTGTCTCAGTGACAGGGATTTGGGATTCTCCCCCCTCAAGTCTCTAGTCACGGGGACATGGGATCCCCCCTCCGCCTCCCCCCTACTGAATTCGGCACTAAATGACCCATCAAGGGTCGATGTGCCGTTAAACATAACAATAAATCAATCAATCATAAATATTTTATATCTAAATTTAGATCATTCTACAGAGCGAAAGTCAAGGGAGATAATTTATAGAAACTATGAAGAAAGATCGATAATCGTTCATCTTTTATTTATTTTTTTTAGATTTCTCTGATCCAAACAATGTCAAAGTCGACACTACAATGCCTTGTGTGCTGACTAATATATGTTGTGAAAAGTCAACTTTGTATACTGGCCTGTTGTCAAGTAATCGCAGTGCATACACTGCAATTGTAGTTAGATGTGACAGTTGTTAATTCAGATTTACGTACTGGAAAGCAGACGATCATATTAGAAACTAGCATTCCAAGGGAAATTATGAATCACTGCCACCTACATATGCTTCTTTTTACTATGTAAATTATGCAGTGGTGGTGGGCAGTAAAATGTCCAAAATTTCAAAAAACAATTAAGAATGCTGCTGGACACAGACTAAGGGATCAATTTGGCATAAACTTATTTTGTAAATTGAAAACCCCCACTGAAAACCTATTTTTTGGGGGAATTTTCAAAAAAACATTTTCCCTACTCATTGAGGGGAGTGTGTGTGCAAAACTTCAAGTTTCTACTATGAACGGTTAGGGCTGGGCAAAGTCTGGATACATAGATAGATAGATAGATAGATAGATATAAATATGAGAATACATGAATAACCTAAACCCAGCAATAAACCAATGTTGTGGTTAGTCCAGATACATAGATAGATAGATAGATAGATAGATATAAATATGAGAACACGTGAATAACCTTAACCCAGCAATAAATCAGTGTTGTGGTTAGTCCAGATACATAGATAGATAGCCCTTATAGCGCATGGCCCGGATGTTTCTGAAGCAGAGAAAAATCAAAGAGGCAGCTCACATCAAAATGTCAACTAAATGCATTAGCCAGACAAGATTTCAACCCGATGTGGCTTCCGCTTCTCAACAAATCTAAACTCGACAGGACAAAGACAAGAAACACCCGGGCCATGCGCTATAAGCGTTACCCCCCTTTAAACATAATTTCTGTTTAACCCATCACACTTGGATTTTACACCTGAAGAAGGCCGAAGAATGGACGGCCGAAACGTCGTGTTTACAACTCAAATAACAAGAAGCAGTTCAATCGTCCGTGGAACCATTTAAATAAATGACTTATTACACTCAAAACGTTTCCTAGAAAAGACAGACTGTACCAAATGGATCCCATCAATTAAATTAAAAAGGTATTTGTTTTGTATTTTCTGATTAAGTTTTCAATAAAAGTGATATACAGCAATACCTTGAATAGTCCGGTTTTGATTAGTGCAGGTTTTGATGTAATTAAGGTATTGAATGAATCAGCGAAACGTTGTGTTTACAATACAAATAACAAGAAGGAGTTCAATCGTCCGAAGAACCATTTGAATAAGGTATTGCTGTACAAATTAATGTAACTAAATACAAGTATACCTTGATTAGTGCAGTTAATTCATTCCAAAATCTTCCGTACTCTTCAAGGTCTTATTATAATTTAATGTGTTTTGTTTCTCGGCTCATACTTAGTTTAGTTACATCAATTTGTACAGCAATACTTTAAGCGTACCACATCAAAACCTGCACTAATCAAGGTATTCTTGTATAAGCTGAAAAATAGTACATATTAAATTATAATAAGACCTTGAACAGTGCGGTTTTGAACAGTACGGACAATTTTGGAATGAATTAACCGCACTAATCAAGGTGTACCTGTACTAACTTATCATAATTATCATATTGGTTGCTATATATTATTATATACCTTGGATTTGGTATGTTTTAGGCTTTAATATTGATACGTTTGTTGAATTTCTTTTGGCAGCCCTGCATATGTCATGACCAGTTATTTCCTTTAACCTGTAAATCTGGCCTGAAACCTAGCAACAGAAGATGATGAATGTATACCTAAGGCACCATGTAGTTTCATGGCTGTGCAGAGAAAATGAGTTTGCCTTAAAATCGAGAAACATGGCTTCTTCATCTCCTCTTCAAATCTGGTGCCAGCAGCCAAATGTCAATACTTGCCAGTTTTCAGCTGCTGTTAATTGTATGAGTTACCCTCCTTGATATCATAAAAATCTGACCTCTTAATATGAATGAGTTGACTTGTAGAACCAATTAGATTATTCTTATTTCCATTATTTGGAACTAGAGTTGCCAACTTCAATGTGGAAAAATATGGGATACCTTGCCTGTGAAATGAGATTTTGAGTATCAGCATACCTGTCAAGTCTCACGCATTTTGATACGTTCTCACGGTCTCACACATTAATTGGAAATTCTCACACATTTTTATAAAAGAGTGTAAATTTCTCACGCATTTTTATGAAAGGTCAGATATTTTATAAAAAGTGAGGTTTTATAAAAGTGTGAACCTTTTGGTCAGTGATTAACGATTGTTGATTGTTGTAGCGTCTCCCAGATTGTGAGAATCTCACTGAAAAGGAAGATGAAGCAAAAGGAACAAGGACTAAGACAAATGTGATGTTAACTGATCACCGTCGGAGAGAAGACTGCTCGTTTCTTCACTTTCTGTGATTCACTTTATTTTTCCCTGGTTTGCCCGGCGCATGACTGGGAACTCACTTCCGTCTTATGGGTTGTGGCAAGGGAGGTAACTCAAGGTATTTGCTCCCTTGCGTTGCCAGGGCCGACATCACAGTTGTTTATTTGTATGTATTCAGTATATTTTTACAGAACTTAGGAACTCACATTATTTTGACAGATCACATACAGAACTTTTGAAACACATTTTAAGTTATGGGGTGGGGCGTGGGCACTGCCCCTTTTTCCGGGCAGGTACGATTCTCACTCATTTTCAACATTGAAACTTGACAGGTATGGTTTCAGACACTTCATTTTCCTGCATTCTGGTGAATTGTTATGCAACAATTTTAAAGTCCTCTGCTACTCTCAACATGAATGTAAAGGAAATAAAGAGTCAATAAGAGTAAAGCACAGTTGCATCAATTATTTTAAGGATTAAAACATCAGATCATAGACAAGGGCAAAATGTTGTGTCTCTAAAAATAAACTATTTGGTATATTTAGAAGAGGCAAGTATCCATTGATAAACTCGGAAATAACAAATGACCTGATAGACCCCAGAGACCACTATGTTGGATAACTGAACAATATATTAATTTGTGAAAATAAATTAACAATACATTTATTTGTGAAAATAAATTCTATTTTTTACTGTCAAACTGATCAGAACAACTTTATTATAACTCAATTTATCCAGATTATGTGAACTTTGAATGTGAATTCTCTCTCTACCCAAGCCACCCCCCACCCTCTCTACATTTTCTTCCAAGTATACTTTTTGTTGCTCCTTGCTGCCTGAAGCCTTGTCCTTCAAAACCACTGTATGGAACTTGGCACAGGACAGGTCAAAGTTCAAAAAGACATATTTTATCCAATCAGAGCCCCCTTGCGTAGTCAAGTGGCTGGCTATCCAATGAGAAGCCTGGAAGCCGTCATGTGTCGAGCACCAACCTTGAATCTCCCTCTTCGTTCACCACTTGCTGAATCGATAAGATGGTTTTGTGATCGCTGTACTATGATGCATCTGTGTTGTGCACCGCCAAGATACCATTGTGGAAACTCTGGCACTTGATGATACTTCAGTCGTTGGTTCTTCAGGGAACATGGGTCATCTCGAAAGATAACTAGGCAATGCAAAAAATAGGTGTTTTTTTCAATTTATTTGCCGTTTTTAGAAACTGTCCGATAAAATGAGAAGAACAAAGCGAATTACTGTTTTTTGCATCCACCCCTTGCACCCCCCATCACATCTTCAGTCACCTGTCTTCACCATATTCCTGGTCCCAAACATTTCTGGTCTGTCCTGTCTCGCTTCGGTCGTCCAACTGATCTCCCTCCAAAATAACTTCCCCTTTCCTCTGCCCAGCCAATCCACCCGTTGCCCTTAGCTATCCTCATTCCCTGGTGACTTACTTTCTGTGGAAGACTTTTTTAAACTCAAAGTTTTTCTGAGACACTATACTAACATGAAAAAATGCTCTATGTCTATTAGACCCTGCACTACTTTGCTACAATCGCTCCTAATAGCCTGGCATGTGGGAAATGATTACCTTCCAATACAATATATATAAGGATACTTCAATATAACACTACACATACACTTCAATATAGTATGAACTCCTTGAAAATTTATTAACGTGCATTACATTTAGGCATATTGCTAAGACGATATAATGAACACTCTCACACACATACATTAACAAACACATATTTTTCTTTGTTCTCCTTATCTCTCTCCCACTCTTCATTCTCCAACGACAAAGTGTATGCTATGAAATAAAAATATGTCACATATCTTTACAACCAGTCTTTGAGTCCTCCCTTTCTCGCCAAGTCCAGGACATTCACCCAGTATACAACAAGCAGAGGGGATCATGGAGTGCCCATGTAACGAAATACACCCAGATCGTGTTACCGGTAGCCGTTGGAGGTGGCCAAATTTGAAAATAGGGAGCTGTGTTAAATTGCGTACGTGACAAACTGGACAGATCGGGTTACCGGTAGCCGTTGAAGGGTGCTAGATTTGAAAAGAGGAGGGAGGGGGGATCGTATGACCAGTAGCAGTTAAAAAGGGCTAGATTTGAAAATAGAGGCAGTTGGAGTTGAGAGCTGAAGCGGTTAGCAACAGGTTCAACAAAGAGGTCCGCTCCCCGTCGGGGTGGGAGAGGGTGAGAGCTGGTTAGAAGCAGTTGCCAGTTTGAGATTTGAATCCGGAGCGACCAACTCAGTTAGAAAACAAAATGCAACAGAATTTCCGTACCTCGATGGAATCCGCAAACCGGCCCAGTGATGAACCTGTATATAAGGAAATAAAACCCCAGATTTCAAATTGAAGATCCTTGAATTTTGTCATCTTTTCTCTCCAAACACATGGGAGAGTCTTTCTCCGGAGTTAATTTCCCTCCACAGAGAGATCAGCTCCCGTCAGCAGACCCAGACAGAGAATCATTGACATCATCATCATCATCAACCCGCATCCCCGGAAGAAATCTGTCATCTCTCTCTCTCTTTCTCTGAATCTATCTCTCTTCCCTTCCATCATTCTTTCTCTTTCTCTCTCGGCACAGATCGTCATTACGCTACAGCCCACCATACTCACTGGAATCACTTGGCCTGAAAAAAGAGCAATTTTTTGCTTTCAGCGCCAACAATACAAATGTGAACTTTAGGGTCAACAACTCGGTTTATACAATGTTGAGAAAACAACAAATCAACCTATTCAGGGTAACTGCCCTGCGCATATTGTGCATAATACCCTCAAGCAGGCTCTTGACAACCTGGGTGTGTAGATGTGGAGAATGTGGTCCTGAAAGTGGACAGCTTCTTCTCCATATCAGCAAAGAGGAGAGAAACTCTGTAGGAGTTCTGTGAGTTCTGTAACATTGAGTTCAAAGAAGTCCTGCGGCATGTCGCTACAAGATGGCTTTCTCTTAACCCTGCCATCTCACAACTATGGCAAAGCTGGTCGGCATTGAAGTCCTACTTCATCAGCCTTGGAGAAGATTGATTGATTGATTGTTTTGTTTAACGGTACATCGACCCTTGGTGGGTCATTTAGTGCCGAATTCAGTAGGAGGAGGGGCGAGGGGGGATCATGCATTGCCAAATTTAGCACGTTTCAAGCTAGATTTAGTGCATTTCTTGTTTTGGCATTGCAAAAAGCGCTAAATTTTCTGGCTATTTTTTACCATTTTTAGCGTTTTTTTATGTGGTTTTTAGCCATTTTTGTCAATTTAAACAAATTTAGCGCTTTTTGGCAGTCAAACTAGCGCAAAAACATTTTTTGAGTTGGCAACACTGATCCCATGTCCCCATGACTAGAGACTTGAGGTGGGAGAAACCCAAATCCCTGTCACTGAGACTGATGCCACGAGGACCGGGATAAAAGGTGGGAAATGGGTGGAGATCTCAAAAGCTTCTCAGGACAAATCCTGAGCATGCTAATGGTGATCGCCTCCCGACCAGCTGGCCAAGATATCCTGTGCAACTTCTCCCAGGATGATACCCGAGCATGCCACAAGGACCCCCGAAGGGCCATGGTTCTCTGAACTTCAAGGCCATGGTGATTTCGAAGAACAGATACTACACTTTGATCTTAGCCAAAACGCTGCGATGCGCCCTTGGAGAAGAGTGACCCAAACAAATCAGGACTCACCAGTGAAACTTACCAGTGAAACTCACCAGTGATTCTGGAGTACAGGAGGATGATGGAGATGTGTAGATTTACCTCCCCTTCTGCAACAACATTCTCTCCCTCCTTTGTAGAGATTGTCAAGAAGCTTGAAAACAGAGGCGAGATGACCAGTTCTATGGTTACCAAAAAAAAATCCAGTTGATGCAGGCAAGGCAAGGGAGGAGTTCACTGCGTTCATTGACATTGCCCTCAGGTACATCGAGAATATAGTTTGACTTCTCTGAAAGCAATTGGCTTCATTGTCTCTCACCTTAATGACCCTGTGAAGATTTGTGAGAAGCTTCAGATAATAGCCAGAGTGAACATGGACTGTAGGATATTTAGGCGGCAGATTTGACCCCCACAGGTGGTGAAAGATAAATGTGTCCAGGACCGGAAACAGACACACTGGGTGTTCAGGGGTCATAGGCAGGATATTGACCTGCCTGCAGGTGGTGGCTGAAAAACAAGCGTGGGCGTTCGAACCCCATAAAAGAAGAGAGAGAGAGAGAGACACAGGATGCCCTCAGAGACAAGCAGAGAGACAGACCGCCTAGGCTGGGTGAAGACACAGGGCCAGTTCCCATGTTGGGAACAGTCTGTCAGCTCTTTTTACCTCTCTCCCACTCTTCATTCTCCACACACGACACAATGTATCTTACAAAATAAAAATATATCCTCATATTTTTATAAACAGGTTTTGAGTGTTCCTTTTTCTCATGATTTTCCTCCCACGGACCAAGATGGTTATACAACATCAGTTGCCAGGCAGGACACTGGGAGACGGTCAGCTAATGGGCTGCTGTCCACGGCGGACTGCTATGTACATCGCCGAGGGGATCATGGAAAAAGAAAGAGAGTATCAATGATAGTGGAAGAGGAGAGAGAGAAAGACAAGTAGTTGGAAGAAAATTTAGCCAGAGTTTCTTTTTAGTATTTTCGAGTCTTCCTTTTTCTGCAAATTCAGGATTTTCCTCCTGCGGACCAAGATGGCTATACAACAGAACAACCTCTATGATGAGTGCACCACAGTGAACATTGTTGTGGAGAAGCTCCAAGTGGGGGATCAGTGGAACAACAAAGGTGTGGCAGCCAAGTGGATGGCTGTATTTCAGGCAGCTGATCTGCCAAATATGCTCTCCATTACCTCCTACATTCTGAAGATACCAGCATATCTAACTTGGCTAAACTGCCACACATTTCAGAGAACTTTTTTCAGAAGAATACAAACCGAGTATATGAGTATCGATAGATTAAAGCATTATAACCCTTGAAATCTCACCAGGTGACACCTTTTCTAGAGTCAAATCAACTCAGAAGATTTCAGCTTGATTGAACAAATATATATGGTGTACAAGGAAATACGGGACAATCATATCCCGTATTGATTCAGTAAGCGACAGGGCATTTTACTTTTCATTACGGGACAAGTGGTAACCCTATTTGATACACAGTCTATGACCAGTCACTTTGCTGAGGTTTATCACAAGTTGGTGAAAAATCACTGAAACTGATATATTATTTAATGGGTACAACACTTAATTGATATCATGTTACTTTGAATGAGCAATTTATCTATTTATTGGGGCATTTACTTATACTGCATATTAAACAAGTATTTCTTTATAGATGAGAATTTGTGTTAATTTTCTCATAATGATGTCTATGCATTCCTCTCGTTTGGGTTGTATATTTCAAAATAATAGCCTCTTAAGTCAAAATTAGTACAATCTAATAAGACCGGAATGAACCTGGAATTTTACACCTAATCTTCTCTTGGTTTTTGAAAATTCCCCTCCTAAAAAAGGTTTTTAGTGGGGGGTTCAATTTATAATGGAATTGGTCCCTTAGTTTGTGCCCAGCAACAGAAAACTTTGACTTTTTACTGACCACTGCCCTAAAAAGTTAAGAAAAATAACCACCAATAATCACCACTTTTTCCAATTTTTTAATTGATCACCCCCAACACGGCATCCAGCCAAATGATGGATCTTGAAGTCAGATAATTTATTGAACTCAATATTGACTAATATTGAAGACTGTTACTGCCTATAGTTTGGCAAATAACTTTTGAAAAAGTGGATTTCTTAACTCTTAAATTCATAAACTGCTCGCAATTGACGGTGGAACTCTTCAAAGAATGGCATAACTCTACTGTGAATCGAATAAAAAAATACTTAAAATTCAGAAACGGTCAAAGGGAGATAACTTTAATCAGAAGTTATTTCCCTTGAAATTAACATTCTATTTTTTTTGTTTAAATTTAAGAGTTAAACCCCTTCTTACCTATATATAAACATGGCATACCAGAGACAAAGTTAAGAAATGGTCAAAATGGTTAGTCATGGGGAAGAGGACAGGGAAGATTAAGAGTCTTAATCTTTTCTTGGTTTTTGAAAATTTGGACTTTTTGTAATCACAGCACAAAAAAAGCCAGAAAAGTAACTTATTCATTGATTAACCCTTTTTTCAATTTTTTTAATTGATCACCCCCAACAGCAATCTGCCTAAAGATGTTGGTCATGTGATGGTTTCTATTGAGTGACTAACCAGACCTGTTTTGTTCTTCTTTCAGTACGGCAGAACAGAAACCATTAAAGACAACCTGAATCCTGATTTCATCAAAAAGTTTGTCATCTCTTATTACTTTGAGGAATGCCAAAGACTAAAATTTGAATTGTAAGTTGTTTTTTACATCGCATGACAATTGTATCTAATATATATTTGAGGAAGTTTGTGTGCATGTTAATCTTCTCCCAGACAGGGCATTGTAGCCAGAGGTATTGAATTAAGGTACCCCTAAAATTCTCTAACCTAAAGAATGCCTTAGACACCGAACGTAAAGAATGCAAAAAATATCCGGGTGATTTGCAACTTAATAATAATAGTGCAGGGTCTGCGTTCATGCTCAACCTGATAATAATCATCTCATAACTATCTATCTATCTATTTATATCTATATCTAATATATCTTTGAGAAAGTTTGTGTGTATGTCCATCTTCTTCTCCCAAACGTAGCATTGTAGCCAGGTATTGAATTGAGGTACCCCTAAAATGTGTTAACTTAATGCATGAGACACCGGACTGCTATAAACGTAGTGGGATCCCGTTTCATTTCTGACATGGAAAATAACTTTTCATGGGGAATCCAATAGTGTTTTATTATGTTAAGAATAATTCTGGGACATTTATAGCTACTTTTTAGCCTGAAAAATGCTGGGCATTCTACTGGTATTTAATAGAGTTGCCGTATCTGTACATTCAAAATCAAGGACTTTCTTGAAGACACCCTGTCCCCCGACAGACACACACATTGGCTCCTTGTAACCTTGAAACAGCTGTGATAATCAATTTTGCCGGCTTTTGAAGAATTTGAAGGTTTCCAGACATATATGGCTAATACTGGAAAATACAGAAATATAGCAACCCTAATATTAAACAATGGTTTGACCTACACCCAGTGATTGAAATGGATTTTAGGAACTAGGTATATGGTAAGGCGTGGTTTGGGGAACTAGGTATATGGTAAAGCATGGTTTTGGAAACTAGGTATACAGTAAGGCGTGGTTTTGGGAACTAGGTATATGGTAAGGCAAGGTTTTGGGAACTAGGTATACAGTAAGGCATGGTTTTGGGAACTAGGTGTATTGTGAGGCTGGGTTTTGGGAACTAGGTATACAGTAATGTTTCCATAGGTAGATATTGAACATACAAAACACCTGGACATTGAGAAGTAGGTATACGCTGTACCCTGCCTGCATCTAAGAGAAATAGCTTTTAAATTAAATGTAATTTACTCTAAATTATTTAAATATATGGCCAGGGCCGGCCCAAGCCTTTATGGGACCCTAAGCAGAATTTGGGGCCCCACATCACTCTTGGGGGCCCTCTGGTTGCCATGGGGACCTAAGCAGCCGCTTAGTTCGCTTATGCCTTGGGCCGGCTCTGTTGGCTATTCTCATCATCTGGGTATTATGAATTTTATAAAAACTAGACTGACAGTTAGAAGCAAAGGACTTTATATTGCTTTGCAGAAAGCAGTGTTTTTGTCACTGAACCATGTAATGATAAGCATTCATTGAACTGATTCTGAATTATGAATCTGTTTTATGGCTCATTGATCCTTATATAATGGTCATGAAATGCCAAGCAAATTCTATTCAGTGGATTAGACTTGAATCACATATCCAAAATATTGAATGGCTGTAACCTAAAATACATGTGTCTAGGTAAGATAACCAATATTTGTTTAGCAAGAAAATTTGATAAATTGTTAAATATTTCAATGTTTATTCACATCATCCTCAGATCATATTCTAAGAATATGAATGAATATTAATAATCAATAAAATTACGCACACTTTCGTGTTTATTAATGAAATATTAATTATCTATAAACACATTTTTAGAGTTACTTTCATCTTTTATGAATTAAAATTGATGACCCATGTTTTTAAATTTGTGTCTATTTTAATTCTTACCTTTTTAACTCCTTCCAATTCATTTTTTTTTCAGATATGATGTGGATTCTAAAAATGGGCCCTTGGAACAACAGGTCTGCAGCTCACGACTTCTTTTATTTCTTCTTCATATCTTCTATGGGTAAATTTACATCGCAAAAAAAACGTTTTTTCTAGACATAATAAGGAGTAAATGTTAAATTTTCAGCCCTCTAGCTCCATTGGTGCAGGCTGTATGCATGATACATATATAATGTATGTATGTGTTGTGCGTACAGGCTGCACCAATGGAGCTAGAGGGCTGAAAATTTTAACATTTACTCCTTATTATGTCTAGAAAAAAACGTTTTTAGTGGAGGGTTCAATTTACAATGTAAGTTTATGCTAAATTTATCCCTTAGTTTGTGTCCAGTGGGCATTCACGCTTGTCTTTTGAAAATTCAAACTTTTTTAGTGTTCACTGCCCAATAAAAGGTGAGAGAAGTAACTTTTTCATTGATCACCACTTTTTCTAATTTTTTAATTGATCACTGGGCCCTTGGAACAACAGGTCTGCAGCTCACAACTTCTTTTATTTCTTCTTCATATCTTCTATGGGGTACTGGAGAATTAGTATAATAATAATAGTTTTTCAGTTTGTATGTATGTATGTTACCATAACCCAGCAAAAACTGCACACGGTAGACCTAGTTTTTAGTGCTGCACTCTCCAAATGCTCTAACTTGAAAAATAAAACAAATTCGGGTGATTTTCAACTGTTACATTAATTTTTAGGAGGGGGGGTTCAATTTATGTCACCTTGTCAAAAGTGTGTGGACGTGTCTGTAATGTTCTTGTTGTGTTTAGTTCCTTTGTTTGCTTTGTTGTTCTTTCTGTTCTAGCTGTGTGAGATTAGAATGTGTTTGATTCGTAACCATGTTTAAGCGTGTTAAGAAAAGAAGACGGAACAAGATAACATGTGTGCCAGGGCTGTTTGCCTGGTAAGAAGTGGGCCTTCCCCATTCCCACTTTCAGCCCGTGTTTTCTGGGACCAGAAACAGAGCTGTGTGAGATTAGAATGTGTTTAGTTCCTTTGTTTGCTTTGTTGTTCTTTCTGCTCTAGCTGTGTGAGATTAGAATGTGTTTGATTCATAACCATGTTTAAGTGTGTTAAGAAACGAAGATGGAACAAGATAACATGTGTGCCAGGGCTGTTTGCCTGGTAAGAAGTGGGCCTTCCCTGTTCCCACTTCTGGCCCTCGTTTTCTGGGACCAGAAACAGAGCTTGCTTCGGCATGTTTATTGATTTAACATATACATATATTACTTATTGATTCAACATATATATATATAAACATTACAGTGTCTAAATGCTAAAAAAACACATCTTCGACCTGACTTAATCTTTGTTTTTGAGTGTGTATTATTATATTGGAAAACAAATTATGACCAAGTGATACAGCAAGAACAAAATTATTATATAGGAAATCGGTTTCAGTTAATCAAATTTCAATGTATTTATACATACAACTTTTCAACATGATAAGGAACACACAAGGTGTGCTCATGAAATATAGCACACCTCCACTCCACTATCATCTTAAACCACCATTCACCCAGTGCCATATTATAGTACAACTAGCCATGGAGTGTATTATGTGATATCCTCATAGTTTCCCATTATGATACATGATTATATTATTGAGTAAACTTAGTAATATTGAATTAATATGGATTCTTAATTAATATGCCCCTGATATTTATATATAATATACACGAACAGAGATTGGGATAGGATATGGAATAGCCCTAACATCTGTGCATTGGAGTTTTAAGATGAAATGCAATGTGCATACAGCCAACCCCACCTTTTAAACCAAGGGTTTTTGTGCTATGGTCTTCTGAGGTGGTGCGAATAGCAGCAAGACTCTAAGGTCATAGGTTTCATAGGAGTTTCCTTCTCCTGGCAGATGCGAGCTAGCAAAGTTCCGACAGTAAAGTTGACCCGTGATTAAACCACAGGACGTGAACATTCCGTAGTTGGTAGATGCCTGAGGTGGCTATAGAGTTCTACCGACTCTTTGAAGGAGAATAAAGACAGAACGGCTGCCTGCAACTTTGATCACAGATCCTCATGATAGTACGGCTGTCTGCAACTTTAAACACAGGGTTACTTCAACAGAAGCAGATGTGTGCTGACTATGGGGTTCTGCTACTCTCATCAGAGGTGTGACCCGACAGTATAGCAACCTGAGCATATTTGAGCTCAGATCCAAATCACACCTCTACGGGGGAAAAAGAAAAATTAACGTTCATATTCACACCTCCTGAAGAAAAGATTGGAAACCAGTTCAGGCTAAGAAACCAACACCTTATTCTATAAAATATTGGATATTATTAAATACCTAAAACTTCCAACAAGTGTGGCTTTTCCTTACTTTTTACCTTTTTTCTGAAATTTATTGGATCCTTTTTGTGGAATTTAACTATTCTCCTCTCTCTCTCTCTCTCTCTAAAAAAAATAAATACTTGAAACGTTGCCATGATCATTTCGTTTCACTAGAATAAAACAATTTAAATTTGACAAAGTAACTCACATTTGTTTTCGAATCCAATTCTTTTTGCTTTCTGTCTGCAGTACGGGATAGATAAGCTAGCATGTAAACTGTCAATGTCGGTCTTGGGGGGTGGGGGGTAATCATCTAACTATACTCAAAATGTTGCCTTGTTCATTTTAAAATTACACAATTTGATTTTGGTAAAGATAAACATTGAAATTAAAACATGGATTTAAATTAAACAGGGTAACAGATATTTCTGGTCCCCTCCTTTCTACCAGATCAGGGAAGAGTTTAGGCTGGCACTGGCTTGAAAGGCAGCCCTTTGCAGTGTTAAGTTCTGTATGTGTGTAGTATTGTTAGTTGCATGGTGTTTATTCTGAATCTGCTAGTTGAGTGGTGTTGGTTTGTTCATACCTCTCCCTTAGTTTTGTAAGTCTTGACTTAGTATAAATTTTCAAATCTATTTCTTGTTCGTATAAAGATAAAGGCGTCTGTCTACTAGTAATGTTCTGTTGTCAAAGTCGGGGCTAATGATTTAACTGATCTCTCTCATCTACTCTTTGGGATCTGCTCACTGATAGGTTCAGGGTGGGTTGGGGAGGGAATCATTTAGCTACATGTAAAAGTTATGCCCCGGTCATTCTAAAATAACACAAGTTGATTTCAGTAAAATAGAATGCTGAAATTAAACAGATTTCAGATTCATATCATCATCATCAGCAGCAGCAGCAGCAGCCGTTATAAGTCCACTGCTGGACAAAGACCTTTCACATCTCCTTCCATGACGACCTATCTTGAGCTAACCTCTGACAAGTCTTACTGGAAAACCTTTCTATCTCGTCCCTCCATCTTGTGTCTGGTCTTTTCCTACTTTGTTTACTGTCCCATGGGCACCAATCGGTTAGTATTTTCCCCCATCTATTGTCATTTCTTCTTGCTAGGTGGCCAGTCCATCTCCACTTTTGCTGCTTAATTAGTTGTATAATATCTTTCACTCTAGTCCTCTCTCTGATCCATGTTGATCTTTTTCTATCTCTTAGAGTTATCCCTAGCATTGCTCTTTCCATGGCTCTCTGTGCTATTCTGAGTTGGTTTTCAGCTCGTTAACAACAACAATTTTTTGTCTTGTATTTCAGGACTTCCTTGGAAAGATGGAATGTACTCTTGGGGAGATTGTGGCGTGTGGAAGTACAGCTGAAAAAAAGCTAGAGTAAGTATTTATTTCCATATTTCTTATGCCTTATGTTGCCATAGTAAGTGGGTAAAGTTCAGCAATTTTAAGCCTGATTAGAACAGAATGGGTAACCATTTTCAAAAACTCTAGATTCTGTAAGAAAGTCTGCTTAGCAGAGAATACAAGTCATACTTATAATTTTAATTAGATCATTCAATTAAAGTTATTATCAAATTTATATAATTAAAAAAAGTAGGTATCCTAAATGTTATCCTTCAACAATTTTGAAACTTAAAGGATAAAAAGAACTCTGAAAAACATGTTTGTTAGTAATAAATTTATATCATCAAACAAAAAAATGTAATTTTCTAAATATGTCTAAACACATCATCTTTAGATCATTTAAACATCAAAATGTTAACGAAATCATCTTTCTTGTTTATTAATCTAATGCTGATACAAGTATTTTTTGCAGTTACTTTTGACTCTCCAATGTTTTTTATTTAAAGTTAAATAATTGTTTGGCACTATTATCAGTGATATATTTGCTGTCGCAATTCACAATTCTTTTCTCAAATAGAATCAAGAAGATTATCCTTCAGCTTCTATTTATTTCAGAGGAAACAAACGCTTTAAAATCTTGTGAGTTGCATATGCTATTCCTCTCTGTCTAAACATAATTCACACTCATACACTCATTAATATATATGTTATGCCGAATAAACTTTTGATCAAATTAAAACTATGTATTTAGTTTTGTAAAAAAAGTTAAAACTACATATTTACTTTTTTTGTTACTGAAAATAAATAAATACATAACTCAATCACCAAAAAATGCATTACTGTTTGGAATAATTTTACAAGAAAACTTAAGATTGATCTACTTAGCCTATCACAATTTGGAGTTAAATCTAGCATCAAATCAATTTTCACCAAATCCTACATCTAAATATAAAAGCAACCATGTATCTATATCTAAATCTTCTTTTTTTTTCTCTCTTCTAATATATTCTTCATTGACAAGCTCTGCCTTGCTCTTTTGTAACCTCCCTTTCACACAATGTGACCATGAGGAAGATTCAGACAAATATTTTCTAATCGAACAAATGAAAAACTAAGGGTAATGCTCCTAGATCAGAATACTGCACGAGCATCACCTCTCCCAAAATAAAAAACAACAAAAAAAACAAACAAATAAATAAAGTGAGTAACATTTGAACATTTGAACATAGTTTTAATTTGATCATAAGTTAAATTTAATCAAAACAACCAATTTTTTTACAATCAAAAGTTTATTTAGTTTTATTTGCTAATTCAGCAATTTTGCTGTTTTGGCATAAAATATACATATAGTGATCAAATTGCTTTATTTTGCTCCCCTCGCCCATGTTTTATTTTGCTATAATCCTAGGCTTCAATAGAAACCTATTTTTCTACAAGCTGTTGTCGTCTTTAACATTAAAACAATACACAACATTTTATATAGCATATTTGATGGCATATAAGAACCCTCTTTATTTCCCAAAAGAAAGGATCAAAAAGTAAACATATCCTTTGTTATTTTCTATAGTTTTGAGAAGGGTCATTAATATTCAAATGGTTTGTTGGATGATTGAAATCCTTCTTGTTATTTGTGTTGTAAACACGACGTTTCGGCCGATCCATTCTTCGGCCTTCTTCAGGGCTACCCCCCTATAAACATAATTTCTGTTTAACCCATCACATACGGATTTTACACCTGAAGAAGGCTGAAGAATGGATCAGCCGAAATGTTGTGTTTACAACACAAATAACAAGGAGTTCAATCGTCCGAAGAACCATTTGAATATCCTTTGTTGTCCAGCCCCATATTGGCCAGAACTTGGGGAGGAGTTAAAAAAAACTGGGTTATAAATGAGATGAGTTCAGGGAAATGTGTTTTTTCCCCTTAATTTTCACTGCTGAAGTAAGGGAGGGTCTTATATGCTATCAAATATGGCCATCCATAATTGTAAGGACATGAGGTTCCAAATAAAAAAGATATTAACAGGTCTGGTTAGTCACTCAATTGTAACTGTCACGCAACCAATGTCTTTTGGCAGCATACTGTGTTGGGGTGATCAATTAAAAAATTAGAAAAAGTGGTGATCAATGAAAAAGTTACTTCTCTCGCCTTTTATTGGGCAGTGAATACTAAAAAAGTTTGAATTTTCAAAAGACAAGCGTGAATGCCCACTGGACACAAACTAAGGGATACATTTAGCATAAACTTACATTGTAAATTGAACCCTCCACTAAAAACGTTTTTTTCTAGACATAATAAGGAGTAAATGTTAAAATCTTCAGCCCTCTAGCTCCATTGGTGCAGCCTGTACGCACAACACATACATACATAGATAGCTTGCCAGCCATTATGTATGTATCATGCGTACAGCCTGCACCAATGGAGCTAGAGGGCTGAAAATTTAACATTTACTCCTTATTATGTCTAGAAAAAACGTTTTTTTTGCGATGTAAATTTATGCTGAATTGATCCTTTAGTTTGTGTTCGGCAGCATTCACGCTTGTTTTTAAAAAAAAATTCTGACTGTTTTAGTGATCACTGCCCAGCTAAAGGTGAGAGAAGTAACTCATTCATTGATAATACCTTTTTCCAATTTTTTAATTGATCATCCCCAACATAGCATGCTGCCAAAAGACGTTACGGTTTCTACTGAGTGACTAATCAGATCTGTTTTATGTTTATATTCAAAATTGAAAGGATCAAAACTAAAAATTCTGCTGTGTTCGCTTTAGATGTTTGGTTATTTGTAAAGCTTTGACTAGTCTGGTACAAGGCCTCAAGTTGCTTGCTGTACTGTTACTAAGTGATCACTCATCTGATAGTACTGATAAGGTTGCTTACTAAACATAGCTTAGTCTGGTACAAAGTCACTACTGGTCTTGTTAGTCACCATCATGTGACCAATGTCTTTTGGTAGCATGCCATGTTGGGGGTGATCAATTAAAAAATTGGAAAAAGAGGTGATAAATGAATAAGTTACTGGTCTAGCTTTTCAGTGATCACTAAAAACACCTATTCAAAAAAACAAAAAAATGGTGATAGTTTTGGTTGACAGTTTCTCATAGTTTTGGATAGTGGGGTGAATTTCCTGGGCTTGGATAGAAAGGAAGGACTCGAAGACTCGAAAGTTGTTTGTCAAAATATGTGAACATATTTTTTATTTCTTAAGATACATTTTGTCGGCCGGAGAATGAAGAGTGGGAGAGAGATAAGGGTGCCAAGAGACCATTCCCAACAGTGGAACTTGGCCTTGTGCCTTCCCAGCCCTAGGCGGGCTGCCTCGGTCTCAGCCTGGGTCTCTGTCCTCTGCTTTTCCCTTCTCTGAGCTTTATAGGCTTTTGCACATTTTCGTCATTTCCGGTTTCCACATCCTGTTTTTTGGACACCCACGCATATACATATATCCTAAGGTCCCCGGGTCACTTTCACTTCCGCACAGGTGTTTGGCCTTGAAATGACCTCCTCGTGGTAGTATATCATAACAATTGTAGGGTACCTTTGGGGATCAAACTCATGACACAAGTGAATTGGTCCGTGATATGAGCTGTTTAACCATTGTACGTGTTGGTCTGCTAAACTAGCTTTATAACCATTACGCCATGGCAAAGCAGCAGCTTTAGATGCAGATTTGCTGATTATGCTTATGTTTTGTTATGTTAAGAAAATAATAATCTACATTTTAGTAAGCAATGTGTTCGTCTGTCTGTCACATCTACATTATAATAAGCAACATGACCATCCATCTGTCTGTCATACTTTGAAAATAAGAAATTTACCTTGAAAGTGTTTGGGGTAGATGCAGTGTTACCAACTCAAAAAATATTTTTGTGCTAGTTTGACTGCCAAAATGCGCTAAATTTTTTTAAATTGCCAAAAAAGGTCAAAACCCACCCAAAAGATGCTAAAAATGGTCAGAAATAGCCAGAAAAATGGCCAAACACGGCCAAAATGTTTTAAGCGAAAACACGCTAATTTAGCACTTTTTGCAATGCCAAAACAAGAAACGTACTAAATCTACCACGAAACACGCTAAATTGGCAACACTGGGTAGAGGAGAGGTTCTGAGAATGGAATTGCAACACAAAGGCCATGGGAGAGAGAAGCAGGGTAGGGTTATGCAAAAGGATAGGGGTTGAAACATAAAGATATTCACTAAAGGAAAACAACTGGACCTGGTTGTCGAGAAAAGAAAAAAGGCGAGAAAGTAAAATGATGTGGAATTGAACCCCCTTTCGGGTGTCTGTGAGAGGAAGATTTGTTCAAATGCTGGCGATGGTTGCTTCAGGCAACTCCCATGAGTATTTTCCGATACAGCAATGTTTTAGATTCCCACCCCCAGGTATACCGTTAGCAAAGCAACAGGTATTTTACTAGTAATCAATAATCACTGATTATAATTGTCACTCTTCTCATTGGGATTGTCTTCATTCAAAACTCGAAAAAGTTATTCAAATTTATAAAATTAAAAA
The DNA here is from genome assembly GCA_006491835.1 of Architeuthis dux. Classification (NCBI taxonomy): domain Eukaryota; kingdom Metazoa; phylum Mollusca; class Cephalopoda; order Oegopsida; family Architeuthidae; genus Architeuthis; species Architeuthis dux. Next base: position 5,054,711 of record VCCN01004113.1, on the reverse strand, counting down.
ATTTATTAAATTTTAACTTTTGTCAATCTCCAGTTCAAGTTGGATTTGACTTTATTTTCCCTCTGTAACAAGAACAACAAGAACTAATCCTCACCTAATTCAGGGTAGTCAACTCTTCACTGTTTGTCTATCACATCAAGTTAAACCAAACCTATATATAAAATTAACATTTCCCTACCGTGATTTGAAATCACGACCAAATGATCGGTAGGCGGCTCTCTTACCAACTGAGCTAAACTGACACGTCTTATATATTTACGAATTTATCTATTATATATACAATACAAAAGTTAGAGTAATCATCTTCAGTTGGAATAGAAGTAGGATTGGAGTTTGACTCTGCCGCAGCCAGGCTTGTAAAAATTCATTTCTACAAAGAAATATTGTCTGAAAAAATGTTGTGAGAAAAAAATGATGTCAAAATTCTTTTTATTTTGAATTGTTTGACAAACTACAGTCATTTATTCCTACAAATAAGCATTTTTAATTTAAAATATATTAAACTTTATATTTAAGTATCTCCGATTTGTGTTAGAAGAAACGTAGAAATATTTCTTACATAGATATCCTAATACAAGTCAAATATACACTAATTTACTTGGACTAGTGTCCTCATCTTGGTTGTTATAGTCGCAACGTTTCGGCCGTTGTACACTCTGGCTTTCTTCAGGGGTCTGTCGTAGTTGGTAACCTTTTGGGAATTTCGAACGAAATCCACGGGAGTAGATTTTTTCTCATTCAACCGTCAATGCTAGAGGATATTTCATATTAGTTAATTCGTGCTAATTAATTCATCCTTGCAATGTCGCTTGTCTGCCAGAATCAGAGTATATAACTTATGAAGAATTAACTGATACAAGATCTCCTCTGCAATGAACAGTGGAATGCAAACAATCTACTCCGGTGGGTTTGATTCAAAATTCCCAGAAGGTTACCAACTATGACAGACACCTGAAGAAGGCATGTGGGCACAGCGGCTAACACGTGACTATAACAACCAAGATGAGGACACTAATCAGAGATACTCTAAGAATGCTTGGAAAATTCATTACTATTTTTCAGGTTAAGAAATCTAAATAGTATTGTAAATTAGAAACTGTCAACCAAATCTGTCATCAAAACCGTCAACATAGGTTTCTTCAGTTTTCAAGTTGGTCTGGCTAGCTATGTATCACACATACAGGCCGCAATGGAGCTAGAGGCCTGAAACTTTTAACATTTATTACTTATGTCTAGAAAGAAACTTTTTGTTTTGTGTTTTTTAGAAATTCCTTCTCTAAATAGGTTTTTAGTGCAGGTTTAATTTGCAATGTAAGTTTATGTTAAATTGGTCCCTTAGTTTGTGTCCCGTAGCATTCAGGTTTGTTTTTAGAAAATAAGACTTTTTTTTAGTCATCACTACCCAACAAAAGACAAGAGAAGTAAACTTATTCATTGATCACCCCTGTTTTCATCTTCATAAACCTTTCATCTGTTTTTGTTGTAAGAAACTGTCAACCAAAACTGTCAACATAGGTTTCTTCAGTTTTTAAGTTGGTCTGGCTGGTTGGCTATGTATGTATGTATCACATGTGAAGGCCACACCAATGGAGCTAGAGGGCTGACAATTTTAACATTTATTCTAATTATGTCTAGAAAATTTCTTTTTTCGTTTTATTGCAATGTAAGTTTATGCTAAATTGATCCCTTAGCTTGTGTCTGATAGCATTCATGTTTGTTTTAGTGATCACTGCTCAACAAAAGGCAAGAGAATTAACTTATTCATTGATCACCCTTTTTTCCAATTTTTAATTGATTATCCCCAACACAGCATGCTGCCAAAAGACATTGGTCACATGACGGTTTCTATTGAGTGACTAACCAGACCTGTTCTTTGTATTGCTTTTAAAGACCTTTCTTTTGGTTGTTGTCTGTTATCATGTCTCTTGAATCTTTGACAGTGGCAGTCCCATGGATAATGGAACAATTATATGTAAGTATCTATCAATTTAATTTTACATAATTTTATTCTAAATATCCTCACATTCAGTTTTCTTTACAGGAAGAGCTCAAGTTTTGTACGTTGGACAGAAAGTAAGGGTCTAGTTTAGCATTATAGCTATACTGTAAATAGATCCCCCTTCTGAAACCTTAAAAAATTAATTTTTCTCAAAACTGACAAATTTCCAGAATAAATGAATGATGAGAAGAACATAAAATTAACAAAGAAAAAGATTTTCTACAAAAACGTTGATGTAAACTAAACTGAATCTTGACTTAAGATTACATATACACATTGTGTACTTCTTTATATAAGTAGATATAGACCTCAAATATACATATAAATTATTTCTTATTTGATCAATGAAAATCTTAATTGATTCTTTGCTTTTTCTTATGTTCCTCTTTCCTTGACATAATGGCTTTTCTTATGTTCCTCTTTCCTTGACATAATGGCTTTTCTTATGTTCCTCTCTCTTTGACATAATGGCTTTTCTTATGTTCCTCTTTCCTTGACATAATGGCTTTTCTAATGTTCCTCTCTGCTTGACATAATGGCTTTTCGTATCTTCCTCTTTCCTTGACATAATGGCTTTTCTTATGTTCCTCTCTCCTTGACATAATGGCTTTTCTTATGTTCCTCTCTCCTTGACATAATGGCTTTTCTTATGTTTCTCTCTCCTTGACATAATGGCTTTTCTTATGTTCCTCTTTCCTTGACATAATGACTTTTCTTATGTTCCTTTTTCCTTGACATTATGGCTTTTCTAATGTTGATTAATGGTTGACTAACAAGTCCGAATTAGCTGTGAAAAGTACTTTTTGGCATCTGACCTGATGAAGAACAAACAGCCAAAAATCTTTGACCTTCAGAAAGAAAACAGCCACCCAAAGAGAAGCCAAGATTTGACCTCAAACCTTTAGCCCTTTCTATCAATATTTCCTTCCAAACAAACATGTGATAAATTTGTCTAGAACTACGAATTCACTTTAGATCGTCGAGATGTTTGAATCTGACTTCCATCTCCCCACTTTTTATTTTTTATGTCTAGAGAAACTTTTGTTTGGTAATGCTAAACTGGACCCTTACTTTCCGTCCATCATGCAAATGTCTTATCGATGGAAAGCACATAAAATTACCAAAAAAAACATTTCTACAAAAACGGTAATGCAAACTAAACCTTGACCCAGGAATAATATTCAAATATATATATATAACCACTTTCTCTACTGGAAAAATTTGTGACTGTCTGCTTTATACCATGTTATTCTGCACCAAACTGCAACCATTTAACGTACAAAAAAAGCTTACTCGATTCTTCCAGATCAAACTGAAAAACAGAAATGAACTTCTCACCGAACCAGAAGAGAACAAGAACAACACCAACATCAATGAGCTTAACAACAAAATAACAACTACTCTAAATGAAGTCGGCAATATGTTTAAGCCAAAGACCAAACAAACCATCAGTAATCTCTCAGAAGAAACCGAGAATCTCATAGAAAAACGCAGAAATCTCAAGCCACCGACAACAACGACAGAAAAGATAGAAGCAACCGAACTAAACAAAACCATCCAAAAGAAACAAAGAGAAGATAATAAAAAAGATACACGACGGCAGTCATCGAAAGAATTCTCAAAAAAGGTAGAGGTTTCAAAACTATCAACAAAGCTCTCAGTACAGGAAGTATGCAAATTACTAGTGTTCTCGAAGAAAATGGAGACCTAACAACGGATAGGGACCAAATTGTCGAACGTGCCCAAGAATTCTACAAAAACCTCTATTCCTCCAAACAAGAGACACAGAACAAGGAACAAGATATACAAGTCACAAGTAACCAATTCGAAGGCTTCTCAGAAATTACTTTGTGGGTGTTGAAGCAAGCCATCAAACAATCAAAAAAAGGAAAGGCACCTAGACCAGATAATATCACCATTAACCTACTCAAAAAAGCTGGTAGTGTCATCACTAAGAAACTAGCCCATGTATTCAACTTATGCCTCAAACAGAGTTGAGTCCCAGAAGATTGGAACACTGCAATCATAATACTGTTATATAAAAAAGCGAATCCAAAAGATCTAAACAACTACAAGCCAATAAGCTTACTCAATTGCATCTACAAACTTTTTACCAAAGTGATCACCAATCGAATCACCAAAGCGCTAGATGAAAACAAACCACAGGAACAGGCTGGCTTCAGAAGAAGTTACTGAACCATTGACCATCTCCATTTGGTAAATAAAGCAAAAGAGAAAGCAGCAGAATACAACATGCCACTTGCTGTATCATCTGTAGACTTCAAGAAGGCCTTTGACTCCCCAAAGTCATTGATGCTATCATACAACAAGGCATAGACTCTGTTTTGCAACATATCTATCGACACAGCAGTTCCTTTATCAGGCTACATAAAGACTCTGAGCCCTTTCAGCAAAGGGGTAAAACAAGGCAATACCAGATCACCTAAACACTTCAGAGCCTGTTTCGAGATGATCTTCCGGAACATAGATTGGGAAAATAAAGGAATCATAATAGACAGTAAATACCTAAGTAAACGCAGATTTGATGAAGACATTGTCCTTTTTGCTGAGACAACCGCTGGACATCACGACTCACAACATGGATTCCCAGAGATCATATGTGAAACTGTGGTCAGCAAAAAACAAATGGTGTGATGAACTAGGCAAGTTCAGAAAGTATTGGCTCCGTGATGCCCATGATAGAAAGGTCTGGCAAATCTTGGAGGTCTATGTCCAATGATGGACGCTAAAAAGCTGATGATGATGATGATGATATTTGACTTTGTACTGTGTCATACAGTACCTATCATAAGTATTTGAACAAACAACCATTTTGCTTCTAATCACCTGGTTTTAAGAGTTAAAAACAGGAACATTACGCAAGAAGAACTAAATTTTTTAAAATCAAATTAAGGGATGTTTTTAGTCATGTTTTGTGGTTCTTTTTTTAATAGAATTAAATTGTTAAATAAAAAGTTTTTTTGTTTCTATCCTTCTAAAATCTTTTTTAAGAAGATTAAAACAGTGAACTAACATTGCTATATGGAAGAGTTGCCAAATTAATATGATCCCCCCTGCTCAAAATCCATAATGGTCCCTGCAATCTCAGGAAATAAAAACAGATTTTCTACTTGTTCAAATAATTATGAGCAATACTTTTTTTATGTATAAATTATCATTGAGAAAAAAGTATCCCTTGTTAGGTTGATTGCAAAAAATTTGGTTCTTGTGTAATGTCCTGTTTTTAACTCCCAAAACCAGGTGATTAGCATCAAAATGGTTGTCTATTCAAATACTTATGACAGGTACTGTATGTTCACTTCCACAATGTTGTCGTCTTTGGTATGATATTGTTTGTTCTCTATTTTATATGGTTTGATAGGTATACCTCACATGATTAAGTAATGTGCAGTCGGGTCTAATGAACCAAAATTGCATGTCATTGTTTCATTTTGCTGACTTTGCTGACTCCCTGTTTTTGCTGGCTAAAACTCATACATATTGAATTTACAAAGTTTTTTTGCCTCAGAACTATCACATGATTGATTCTTTTCATTTCATTTCTGTTACAGTAAGAGCTGAAGAACTTGCAGCATGCAGGGTAAGTTCTCTCTCTCTTGGATATTTTTCATTTTCCTTCTTTCTCTGTCTCTTTCTTCTTTTTAGTTTTAAGACATAGTTACTTGAAGAATTTTTTTCATTTTCATGAGTTGGCTGGTGCTAAGCAAGTTCTGCTCTGTGTGTACGTGTGTTCACTGGCTGCTGATATTATAACTACTACTACTGCCAATATTGCTGATGTGGCAATTTTGTTTTTTACCCAATTCATTTTAAAAATAAAGACTGGAGACTCAGAGGGCTTGGAGGTCAGGGTTAGAATTTTAGAACATAGTTACTGGAAGAATATTTTTTCATCTTTCATCTTCTTTTCTCTTTCTCAGTCTTTTTTTTATGAAATGGCCATTTAAATAAAAAAAAATTTCATCTATATTATAATTTGCGATGTGTCATAACAAAAAGAAAGTGAGGAAGTGGGTAATAATACGAACACACAAATACAAAGTTGACTGGTTCTAAGCAAGTTCTGCTGTGTGTACATGTGTTCATTGGCTGCTGATATTATAACTACTACTACTGCCAATGTTGCTGATGTGTACATTTTTTTTTTAACCATTTTAAAAATAAAGACTAGAGACTCAGAGGGCTTGGGGGTCACGTTAGAATAGAGAAGGGCGGAGAGAAAGAGAGATAGAGGAAGTTTTTTTACTACAGTGCTTTAGATTTCCACCCGTAGGTATACTGTTAGCAAAGCAACGGGTATTTTACTAGTGAAAAATAGATCTGACATGACCATCTCTTTCATCTTTCTCTGCTCATAGTGTTGTGGTGCTACTCTTGTCTTGTGAGTACTAAACCATTGTGGCTTCAGGTGTTGTGATTAATGCAGCGGACCAGTGGATAAAAACCTGAAATTTCACCCTTCATGAATTTATGCTTCAATGTAGAATCA
>VCCN01004113.1:4910718-4920837 GCA_006491835.1 Architeuthis dux | reverse complement strand
AGGGACAAGGTCAGGGGGCTCTTCACTAAAGCTCAGCCTAAGAGCCTGGATCGTAGATAATTTGTCACTGTTTGTACCAAACTTTAAAACCGAAAGGTGAACAACAAAAACCATCCATTGTCCACAATATTTTTAAGCTTTCAGAAAATTATGCACGAAATAAGGATTAGATTTTTTCTTTATTCTTTTAAAATTCTCTTTTGTATATCCATTATTTCATGCTTCTGCTCTTCTCATTCTCTCCCTTATCCCTTCCAATCTTCATTACTCGTTCCTGCTTTTATCTGAATGTTATGCAAACATGGATTACTTTCATATGCAAAAATCTTCCTACCCACAGTAAACTACCTTTATCTTCTGTCCTCTCTCTTCCTACCCTCTTATTAAACTACTGAACCATTCCCTTGAAATGTAACCTTCGAATGAAGGTAAGAACAAACAGAATAATATTATAGAAGATAATTAGTTTCTATTTCTTCTGGTGTAAGTATTTATGATTAAACGCACCTAAACAATTAAAAATATCCTGAAACTTTTTTTCGCAAGTATGTTCCTCCTTCTCAAGCATAAAACAAAAACAAGACTGGCTGCCGCAGGGTCAAACTCCACTCCAACTTCTATTCTGACTGAAGATGATTACTGCAACTTTTGTATTGTATATATAATAAATTTTCCTTAACATCTAAGACTTTTCAATTTAGCTCAGATAGTGAGACACCAGCCTAGCAATCACTAGGTTGCGAGTTCAAAATCACAGTAGGAGAATCAGGGAATTTACATATTGGTTTTTGCCCTAAATTTTGGTGAGGATTGTTGTTCTTGTTATGGTAGGAAAGTAAAGTCAACTCCTGACTTTGTCTGGGAGTTGAGTTTGACAAAAAAAAGGTGTGAGTGATTTAATAAATGGGGGTGGGGTTACGCCAGCTTTTACAGAGTAAAAGATGCAAATGTAAAACCTCTAACAAAGCGTATACGTAATTTAAATAAAAACTAGTAAATTCCCATTGCTTTGCTAACGGTATACCGAAAGCTGTTATCAAAGATTATTGGATTCATTTGGAATAGATAACAAAATTGACACAAATAGTAGCAGCAGTAGTAGTTATATTACCAGCAAAACATCTATTTTGTGTTCGCATTACCCACTTCCTCTTCGTTGTCACAGACAGCTCACAAAATATATTAAGGATTAAGAATCCTTAGCCAAAATTTGGCCGTTGACATTGGAATGTAGTGTGTATAGGTAAAGATTCACACCTATAATAAGAATGTTCCGCCTAAGATGGCAGTAATGCAAAATTAGAATATAAAGAGGTTTTAAAAAAATACATGGTGGGTGAGAATTAATTCCCTATTAGAAATCATATGTAACTTTTGTGAATATTGCTCTATTTTCATGAAACAAACCTTATTTTGGTCCTTAGAGAGGTAGAATCTAATAATTTGTATGGTAGTTTGGCTACAAGTCGACCAATAATAAAGTTACTACCAATTTCCAATAGGGAGTTTCTTTTCACCCACCCTGTATAACATCTACACAAGACATGCCAAAGAATGTTCAAATTATCGAACAATGACTTCTAAATCTGTAGATTTTTTAGAAGTAGCATTGATAAAATTCAGAATTTTACAAAATGATCACAAGAGGTTCTTTGCTGGGCTTTGTAATTCTATACACTTCTGGGAAAAGTCGATGGTAGAATCTAGCATTCATCTTGCTATCCTATTCTCACATCACTGAAATACACCTGTAAGTTCCTGACAAAATAGTTCAGACAGTCTCAATGTTAAAGAGATAATCCGGGCCGTACTTAGTGCAAATGGTGCAGCTGTACAAGGACCAAGAGATTTTAGTAAAAGTATTAACAGAACATCAATGGGACAAGTTAGGTTCACAATTGAATAAAAAGGTAAAGCATCCAGTCTCTTAAGAGGCAACTCCCAATGGAGTATGGAGCCCTGTGATGAAGACCCAGTTTCTGTTGCATTCATCAGCTTAGTGATCCTTGCAAGTTTCAAGTCTGGTCCAGACCAGGACTTTATTCCTACAAGTTTTTATGATCACCCCCTTGGCAGGATGCAAGTCCACTGATGGGATACCTTCATCCTAATCACACAGCTGTACTCAATTAGCTTGCTGTGTGCACAGGGAAATGTGTCCTAATGAAGAGTTTTCCACTCTTCACTCATACTGGGAATTGAACCCAGGACCTTCAGCGTATGAGGCAGATGTGCCACCCATTACACTATCCATGCACAGATTGAGTCAGAATTATTACAGAATTTGGATTTTAGTGATCTTATTCACAAGTCTGCTTCTAAAAAAGCAAAGAAAGTTCCTATTTGACAGATTCATTTCAGTGTTTCAATCTGTTTGAGGATTTATTATGTTACATAGAGATAGATTATTGATCCATAAAGGATTTTACATTAAATTAAACATCGTAATTTTATGAATAATTTCATTTTTTTTTTTATTTGTTTGAAAAAAAATAGCTAAATACAATGATAGAAGGAGCCCCAAGAAATGTTAGGCACTGGGCCCTATCAATGGTAAATTCGGCTCTGGAGCCAATCTACCATACCTGCAATAAAATTTGTTATTCACTGAATACTTGAAATATAATCTATGCATCTATATCTATATCTAAAATAATCATCTACATACAATCCAAGGAACTACATCAGTCTTTATTTATTGTCTATTGTCATTAAAATAAAGGCCTGAATACAGAGTAAAGAATTTAATTTTCTCCTGACCAGGTTTCTGTAGGCAGGGTCTTTCTGAAATTCTGGTTTTTCCCCAAATGCTAGGTCTACATTTAGATCACCCACAAACTACACATTGGCTTCTGACCCTTATAACAATAAGCATTCCGAAGTGTATTAAATTAAAATTAGTACTATGTGCAAATGAATTGCGACCTAGTCTACTTAATACCATGCCCGCTTTTTTTAAAATTAGAAATCTAAAATAGCAGTGGGCAGGCCATGTTACAAGGATGTCAGACAATCACTAGACACCAGGACTCACAATATGGATCACCAGAGATTATATGCGAAATTGTGGCCGGCTAAAAATAAGATGGTGTGATGATTTAGACAAGTTCAGCAGGTATTAGCATGGGAGCGAGAGATCTGGTGTATCTTGAGGTCTATGTACAGTGTTGCCAATTCAAAAAATATTTTCGTGCTAGTTTGACTGCCAAAAAGCATTAAAAAAATTCTTAATTGCCAAAAACCACCAAAAAGATGCTAAAATGGTCAAAAATAGCCAAAAAAAATGACCAAATTGCTTAAGTGAAAAACGTGCTAATTTAGCACTGCCAAAACAAGAAACGTACTAAATTGGCAACAGTACTATGTGCAAATGCCACAACCGACTTTTAAAATGTTGATTTTTTTTTTGTAGGTTTCAGGGTTATTGTGTTGATTAGACTTACATGCAATCTAGTTTGATCATAACGTAGCCTTGTATCAGTTTTAGTCATTGAAAAGAATCATCCATCCACGTTGGTTATGCAGGAAATATTTTTAAGTGAGAAAAGAAATCTTTCAGTTTGTACAGGTACACAATACATTGTTTCTTTCGCAGGGTTTAAAATATTGTTGAGCTGTTAGTTAATAAAATGCAATACCACATCTTATTCCAAATTTCTATTATGTCCTCCAGCTTTCGTCTTCCCAAAATTATTAGCAAACTAAGGGAAGAAAGCCATTTATTAGAATCACTGATGTCAGCAAAATCAGTCGGTCACAAAAACTCCATTTAAAATAAATTTCATCATTTTTTTATAATGTGAAGTTATTTATAACAATGAATGTAAATTGCTACAAAATTATATTCTTTGTTATCTAAAAGACCATCCCAAATAAGCGGCTTCCTCTGTTTTTGAAAATAGTCTCTGTACATATCACAATCTCTCCTACAACTCATGATATTAGGACAGAGTTATTTGTTTCTCTTGAAAATTGCCTGAAATTTACCACTTAAAATTAGGTTGATTGGAGATGATATAGCTGAAGAAAATGGTCTAGTTTGCCAATACATAGAAGGTACTACTATAGCATATGGTCTACCACACTATCTAGTCCAGTCATAGGCAAACTGTGGCCCTTTTGATTTTCTGAATGGCACGCTTAATTCCATGAGGAAAATAATGTTTTATTAAAATTTCATCCGAGAAAAAGGGAACCTTTTTTTGAAGAAATGAGAAAATTCCAGGATAAGTGAACAAATGATTACTTTGTTGAGTTAAAAAAAAACAAAAAAAACTAATGTGTCTATATGTTCATTACACAACTAAACATTCCAGGTATGATACATTTAAAGGAGATATCAGAAAGCTTAAAATTGAAACATTAAAGAAACAGATCAGTAGCCTAAATACACTTTTTTCTAAAAGGCAAACAGAGCTCAGAGAAAGGGCGCATGCAAACTATGTTGTTAGCGAAAAAGTTCCTAACATTCGAAAAATACGGCCGGCTGCCTGAAAAAGGTTGCCCATGCCTGATCTAGTCTATGGTACTGTAATGTGCCATCTAGCAAGAGCTCACCAGACCCAATTATTAGGTGTAGAGCACCAGCAAGGGACACACGACTTTTATATACTAAGCATAGTCTTTTTGTTAAAATGTGACACAGATGTTTAAGTGTATACTGGCAGCAGGGGCCACATGACTTGTATATTCCACCTAAGCATAATCAAAAGTAACTTTCTTTTTTGTTAAACCTTGATACAGATTAATTTATATCATCCTGCAATGTAAATATTCCAGGTTGACCGTACACTATGGTAGTACCAACATAAAATTCGATATCTCTTAGAACACAGACAATACAATTCCTTTGGAATCAGAACCTGTAGTTAAACCAGTTAGCATCCAATACGTAAGGAATTGTTTTTATAAAAGATTAATGCTGCCAAAGGTTTTAAATGCATTACATATGCAACACAACACATGTTTATAAATTTTTTTTAGAATAACATTTTTAAAAAAGAAAAAAAATTTCAATAACAAGAGGAAGCAATTTTTTTAAAATTTTATTTTAGCTGTTTTAAATTTGAGAGGAAGAACTTGATTGGCTCCTTCCCTCCTCTCAGTTCTTTATTTTCCATTTGCTAAATTTATAGAAAGAAACTTTCCACGTCACTGATTCACTATGTATGAATAGGCGTCAGGAGCTGGACAAAAGAATCGCTTGAATCCGGAAAATAATTCTTTAAAATCATTTTGATACGGGGGGAAGGGGGGAAAGGGTTTCGGATTTTAAAAAGAGGAAGAAAAAGAAAAAGCATTTGCCATGATTTTTGGGGTGGGGGGAGAGATAAGAAAAAAATGTTTAGATTAACCAAACTTGAAAAATGATGGAGAGAAAGTCAGAGGAAATTGTCGTGGAAGAGATGAAGTAGTGAAAATAGAAATTATACCTTTTCAGAAAAATGTGACTATGTATGTACATATACACACACTCACATGTAGAACAGTGTTTCCCTCAAAATGAGTCTACAATAAAATTATCATTGGGAAACCATTTTGGGACACTGCATATATCTATGAGGATAGAAAAGTTCTAGTTTATACGAGCCATCAGCTTTTAAGTTATATATAATATATAATATATATAATATATAATATATACATATATAATTGTTTGAAGATTTGTTAATCAGTAGTGATTAATGGTTTTTGTGCCATAAGCAATCTTTATCAGTGTTTAAACTGAATGTTAGCACAACAACAAACTGCTTTTGTAGAGTTGCTTATAAAAATAAGGTGAGCAGGAGTGATCACACCTTTTGGTAACAGACATGTAAAAATGTCTATACCTACTAACATGCACGAGAATACAGTGTTCTTGAATTTAGTAGAACCATCAGATTTTATTTTTTTTTTCTTCATGTTATCGATATATTATGCCACCTTTATTTACAGGCCATCATGTGAGTATGAAATGTAAGCAGGGTGCATGTAAGCAGGTATTTATATACATAAGGATATAGATATAGTTCCAAGAAGTTGAAATTCCTGCAGAGACCACAAACTCAAATGTCGACCAGTGATGATAGATCATCATATGCACTTATATAGGTGGACTAAAACATGAATACAGAACGTAATGAAAAAGAAAAAAGGGGGAAAAAGCAGCAAGTTATAAAACATAAGCCTAAATCAGGTTGGATTAGGGTTAGCCCTAACCCTAAATCAGGTTAGGGGCCTGGGGAAGGAAGAAATGTTATGACAGGAAATAAATCCCTTTTTTGTGTAGTTTTTTTTTTTTTGTTAACAATGGCGAGAGAGAGATATTGATATTATTTAGAAAGAAAAAAAAAATGAAAGTCCAGTTACAACACGACACATCCCCCTTTCTTCTTCTTCTTCACTTGAAGTGCTGCCCTAGTCGCTGTCTCAAACACTTCACGGACCCCGTCTTTGGTCTTAGCAGAGCATTCCAAGTAGCTGTAGGCATTTATTTTCTCAGCCATTGCCCGGCCCTCTTCTGGTCGTACAGGCTCCTGCTTCATCTTCATCAGTTCTCTCTTAGTGCTCTCGTCATTTCGAAGGTCCTTCTTGTTGCCAACCAGAATGATGGGTACATTGGGGCAGAAATGTTTCACTTCTGGGGTCCACTTTTCTGGGATGTTCTCTAAACTGTCAGGACTATCAATGGAGAAGCACATGAGAATCACATCTGTATCCGGGTAAGACAAGGGCCTCAGCCGATCGTAATCCTCTTGTCCGGCAGTATCCCATAGAGCCAATTCAACCTGTAAGACAATAAGAAAATAATTAACTCTTAGTTTCATATAAGAAAATAAAGAATAACAAGAGGAATAACTACTGATCAAAATTACCCCCCCTTTCAACTTTAGATAAATTTTTAAAATCTATTATTTTTTTTTTATTCCATTGGGCATAATATATTTAACAAAAAGGTTTCCTTTCACAGGAGCGGGTTATGACATTAGGAGCTAAAAATGCAAAATATTTTGACAGGGGTACACCGCAGAGAGGATGAGTTATCTCTTCTCACAGCAAAAGCACATTTAGAGGGCAGCTGTTCATTTAACTTCATGCAACCTTAGTTTTCAATGGCATTAGGACACAGCAGTTTATGTAGGTTTCAGATGAATCATTCTTCAGCAACATTGAAGACTGGATGTTTTATCAGAAGGAGATAAAGAAGCCATATATACAATCCATAATCTAGGTCAGTGTTGCTTAAACTGGTGAATGATCCCCCAGGGGTTAATGAAATTATTTGGGGGGTGAAAGACTTGATTTACTCAGATATTTATACTTTTTTCTATTCTTATCAAACTAATTCTTGTTATAAACATGTATAATAAGAAAATGTTATTTCTAAAAATCTAATTCTAAGACTGTTGCTAAATTTATGTAAACTATAAAAATATTTTTATTTTTTTTTAAAAATACTCCTAGTTTTCTTAACATTTTTAGGATGTTCAAAAAAAAAAAAAAAAAAAAAAAAAAAAAAAACCGAATAAAATAAACACTGGAAAAATGAGTTTATGCTTTTTTCTCATGATACAAAATAAAACTATGTATAAAATTATACAGAAAGGAGAATAAGATGAAAATAAAAAACATAAGAAAATTTTAGTCATGACTGAATTAGATTTTATGTTTATGACACTGAAATAGATTTGAGAAACACTGATCTAGGTATTTATAGATTTAGGTTTACAGTCTCAATTTACTTTTCTTGGTTGCCTGTAGTTAAAACATGTTAAGATACACTTGACTGTGTCAAGTTTTCAGTGAAAGCAACTTTGAAATATTCTGTCATAATTGTTTTTTGGGGTTCAGTTAAAATACTTTGGATAAATAGACAAGTTTTGTGCTAGGGAATAAAGAGGTTTACTGCCATTGTTTTGATGTTGAAATTAGCATTTCCAATGCCTGTTACAAAGAAAAGTAAAAAAAAAACATTTTAAAATATTCACAAGACAATTGATACTCACCATTTAAGATTTCTAGAAATGAATTAAAAACGATAAAATAAAATTAAATTGGGTTCAAAGTCCTGAGATTTGGAAAAGGTTTACGGCTCAAGACAACCAAATTTCCATAATGTAAACCAAGTTGCAAGATTCTTGATTCAAACCATTTTCTCTCCCATAGTACCTAAGTACTGGTGATAAGAACATGTTAGTTTTACTTGCCCAAGGTTAAAGTAATGCCACTATTAATATCTGTAAGAAAAGAAGAAGAAGAAAAAAAACTGCAACAAATATGTTGCTATCTACACACACACACACACACACACACACAATTTTAGACTTGCCACTGAAGGTTTTGTCCATATAAGACTTTTTAGCACCCAGCCTCAGTTTTCATGTGACAGCACCACCATATTGTAAGTCGATCAGTGGTTCACAACCAGGGGAGGAGGGAATAAGGTTATTAGGTAAAATAAAAGTCTTGAATGTTGTTGGCTTAAGGGGGGGGATGTGTTTCTAACTAATAAAACCACAAATCAAAGAACTAGTAGCAAAGAAAACAAGAACAGAGATCACATTTATGTATATATCAGTTACAATAGAATTCTTATCTATTGTATAAAAGACTACTAAATTAGCACTAACATATTAAACAGACATGCTAAGAGCAGTTATCGTATATAAGTCTAGATTTTGAATTTATTTTTTGAAATAAATTGGAATTTCAAATGTGTTCCTAATTATTTTCACTTGATTTCTTTGAGTAACAAATACACAGCAGCTGTACAATTATAAAATTAAACTAATTCTTATTATAAATCTGTCTAATTATACACAAAATAAAATAATTAGACAAAAATTAAATGGAAGTGGAGGGGGAAACTAGTAATCTTATTGACAAAAGTGGGGAATGGCCTTGAAAAGGTTGAGAACCACTGAAGTAGATTAATACAGCAAATTTAGAGTTGATAAGCAAAATATTAAACTTAGCCGCCGCATATAAGACTACTAACTTAGCCGCCGCATATAAGACTACTAACTTAGCCGCCGCATATAAGACTACTAACTTAGCACTAACAGATTAAACACTAGACATGCTAAGAGCAGTTACTGTATATAAGACTAGTTTTGACAACCAAATATTTAGGCAAAAATTGAAGGTCGACCGATACACGAATAATAATTTTGTAGGGTTGAAATTCAAACATAACGAAAAGGACAATGAGCGACCCTTGGCTTTAAAAAAAAAAAAAAAAAAAAAAAAAAAAAAAAAAAAAAAAAAACATAATAAATAAACGATTTTCTGACCATGGAACATAATAAATAAACGATTTTCTGACCATGGATCAAGCATATAGAGTATAAAAATAATTTGGAATAGGACTTTCATACAATGAACGCACATTGGCACGAGCATCTCTTGTACCATTACCTAGAATGCAAGAACAAAAACAAGAGTAGATGGGCAAGCCTGTTGATTTCAAATGTGAACAGTGAAATCACAATAGATAGACAAGACTAAAAAGCTAATATGTAAGCAAGCCATCCCAGCCTCCCCCTAAGACAAATCAGAATTGCTACAGGACTTTTTACCTTTTTGTAAAAACACAAGGATTAAGTGACCGGCAGTGGTTTTAAAAGTAGAGTATTAATACCAATAACCATCTACTTACAGAAATACTTATAGCAATATGGGCTCATTACCATAAAACAAAAACCCAAGCCTACTTTCAAGCCTCTGACAATTTCAAGAAACAGTGAAACTGCTTGTATTTCTGTTATATTTGACTAAGACTATATCAAAACAATACTAAAAATGCATATATCCATTTCG
Organism: Architeuthis dux; assembly: GCA_006491835.1. Taxonomy (NCBI): domain Eukaryota; kingdom Metazoa; phylum Mollusca; class Cephalopoda; order Oegopsida; family Architeuthidae; genus Architeuthis; species Architeuthis dux. Next base: position 4,911,036 of record VCCN01004113.1, on the reverse strand, counting down.
AAGGACACTATGACCATTACACTAGTTATTTCTAGAATCAGATGGACATTTTAGATTGAATATACATTTTTGTCACAAACACTTGATTTCAATGGTGACATGGCTGGATTGTTATATACAGGAGGGGAAAAAATTTGAAAAATACTCTGGCATTTATTAGGTTTTAATAATACCAATTAATTGAAGATTGTTCACATACTCAATGCGTGTTCATTCATACTTGAAAACTGCAAAGTTATACTTGTATTTAACACTACTTTAAGAATAAAAAAGTAATAAAAACCGTCATATATATTATATATATATATAAACACACAC
>VCCN01004113.1:4879469-4899457 GCA_006491835.1 Architeuthis dux | reverse complement strand
GGGGGGGGGGGGACTTTCTACCAAAGGGAGGGGAAATAGTTGCAGGAATAGTATAAGCAAAAAGAATCTAGTAACAAGGTAGTTCAGCATTAAGGGAAGCAAGCAGTAAGAGATATACCAAGACGAGAGAGGCATAAGTAACTGCTTTGTAAAGTCATCATTAAAATAAACGGCAGCACAATGAATTGCCAACAAAGTCTCCTTGTTGAATAAATACAGTATTCTAAGAGTAAAAAGATTCATAAGTTTTTTTTTTTTACATTTCCATATGGCCTTCAGTGAAGGTCTACTATAAGTCAGAAAGAGAGGAAGAGGTGGACAACTGTAGCTTGTTGTTTCAATGCTAAACTACCGTGACCTTTGCAACAAGGATATTAATTTGCCTTAGTTGAGAGTTACCAACAGAGGGAACTTTTCGTAGCAAAAATAAAGTTATAACAAGTAGTGAATTAAATGTTTAGCTATATTACTAATACACCCAATATTAGCAGCACAGAGTACACAATAGTGACTAGTGTTTTCTTTTTTAATTTCAAAGTGTGCTGCTGCTGCTGCAGCTGCATATTACATAAGCAGTATGTGTGTATCTACTGCCACAGTAGCAACAACCGATGACTAATGGATCTTTTGGTCAGGACAAGGATTTTCACCATGGTGAGCCTGTGGATTATTAACTGTACAATTACCTCACCCTTTTATTATTGAAAGCTGACCCAGTTTTAATGGCAACTAAGAGCAACAAGAAGGCAGGAAACTTTATGAAGTAGGTAACTAGAGCCGGATATTCCTCACTGCTGACACATCAGCCAAATTCGTATGACAGCAGCAGCCAGTCTACTAGGGCCAACACCCAATTTTTTTTGCCAGAAGTGAATTTGCCACTTAGTATTAACACAAGCCCTAGTGGCGTTAAAATGCATGAAGATAGGCTGAAAGTGCCACTTAACTGAGGTTGACTTTTTAACAAATGGAGAAACGTACAAAGGCTCCAGTTTAATAGAAACAAATATATTGTCAATTACTTTGATAATTACCATGAAATAAAAACTTAAGGTTACCTTCAAATCTAATACTGAATACATTGTCAGAAGAAAGAAAATGCTATTAGAATAGGGGGAAAGTTTTAGTGTTGAAGGCTAAAAAGATCTCACCCTAAACGATTTCAATGTTTACAATGAGATTTCCCTCCACCCCAAATGTGAGACTGAAGTGAAAACAAGTGATATAGAATTACATCAAGACATTACAACCTGGGTTTTGTGCTTCTTCATTCAAACATATCACTCAACTTGAAAGTAGTGATAAAAATTGTTTCTCCAAGAGAAGTAAAATATTTAGCATTTCATTATTAATCTTTGACTATTATTTACCATCATAATATATAAAAAAAATATAAAAAAATAAAAAAGATCTCAACTAAAGCCGTGAGTAAAACTGTAGATCGGAAATAAAGAATAAATTCCCGGAAGGTAAATAGTAGTCAAAAATAATGGTTTGCAATACTTCATGTAATAAAATTTAGAGTTTCATATGCTCTGTAGATAAAATGTCCAAAGACAGAGTAGGATCTTGCTTTATACTTAATTCACTGATAAGCACACAAACATTAAAGCCTAACTTTTAATACAAAGACATATAGTCATAAAGGATTTAATATAATTTACTAATGACAAAATCATTTCAATATACCAAAGCAGTTGACAGAAATGCTTATCAGTGCAACAAAGCGATGTTCAAAATTTTATAATAGCTAAATTTTGAAAGCAAAGCAGTTTCAGATAAGATTTAGAAATTAAACAAGCGAGATTATTACTCAATTGTGAAGTGTTCTATCAAGCTTGCTTGGTAGGAATAAAATGCAATATTTTAGGCTAAGAAATTTTTGAAGTTATTTTCATTCTTTTAAAAAAATAAGTTTCAGTTCAATGCAAGAAATGGCAGTATTAGATTCAAAGAGTTTTTCCGGACAATCAAACTCATTCGTCTTGATATTTTTGGTGTTCATGTTTCGACCAATCCATTCAACGGCCTCCATCAGCTGTACTATCCGTAAGCAAAGAATGAGTTTGGTAGCCAAAAAAAAAAAAAAAAACCCAAAAAAACTTTGAATGTTACTGACTTCAAGATTATAGACAATATCTTGGCAGTTTTCGATGTTTATGGTCAATAAAATGACAACTGACAAAAAGATCAAGAGTCACGTGATGTTTTATGTTTCTAGATTAGAGCCCCTTTAAAAAACCCGTTTATTAGTCAAAACTTAGCAAGCAGTAAGAAGCACATCTCCAGGACGATTGATTGGTGCTCACTTAACTGAATTTTTCACAGACAAGTAGAAGCCAGGCAGCAGTACAGTGCTCAAAAACAAGGGAGTTTTTCTTCTTTTTTTTTTTTGAGAAAACTAATTGCATGCAATTTAATTTCAATCCAACAACAAAAAGTAATTTTTTTTTTTTTAAAGCACTAAAACTAAAATTAGTCTCAAATTTTGTACTATGACTAATTCAGATGGTGACTTTTACATTTTAATAGAAACCAAATCTAAGTTTAGGAACTCATTTTGAATATAGCATGCACTTAAATTTTTTAAGGTTTGCTTACCTGAACAATACTTCAGCTTCAGATGAAGATGCCCAGAGGTCAGTTTTAATACACCAATTGTAGAATCACTTTTTGCAAATTCGCGATATTGGCAAAATAACATCTTGCCCATAATAGTTTTAGCAGAGAAAACAAAATAAATAAAATCAAAACAACTAAATAATGAAATAACACCAAAAGCAACACTGAGACCTATCAGAATTTGCCTGATGTCAAAAGGGGCAAAAAGTTTCAGTTGATTAGCTACTTCAGTTTTCTCAAGTGGCAGCATAACATTTTTTTTTTTTTACAATTCATCTTCCTAGGAAAAAAAAAAAGTCCCTCTATTCAATCTAGGTGTAACATTTTACTGCCAAAATGACATCAACTCAAAAGGTGGTGCTTTTTTTTAAAAATGAACAAAAAAAAAAAATATAGAAAAAATAAAAAATAAAATAAAAAAATTAATAAAGAAATAAAAACTAAAAATATCAAGTTGTAAAACAGAATAGATCTCCACAACTTGAAAGCTTACAATGTTAAACTGAATTAATGGAGATCATGAATTTGATCCTATTCAAAACACTAAAACAACATGTATGTGTGTGTGTGTGTGTGTAAAGGGGGTAACATGATTGTAGAGGAGGGGGAATTGATATGTAACATTGATAGCAAAGAGTTCTTGAAAACCTAAGTAAAGTTCCAAATAACATTGATAATTTTGGTTAATATAAAGAGTAAATCACAACTCACGGGTCACCAGTTAGAAACATTGAAGGTGAGATAGTACCAAATTAGTACATTCCAAAATTAAAGTCTGAACACTTTTTGGGAGGGTGGCAAATACTCTTAAAGCAACCTAACACAGGGCATGGAGCACTGTAGTTAAATTTGAGTAGAAAAGGTTTGTTTTTTTAACTTTCAGGATTATCTGGAGAGGTATCTAGTCAAAGAGCTGGGATCACAACACCAACTGGCCTCCATATGCACGTTGGAGATACAGAAAATACCAATTTGATATCAGTATACAAAAAAAAAACACAAAAAACACAGAAAAGGGAGTTTCAACAGTAGTCAAAATGTGCTCAAAAAGGAAACGCAAAAATGGGGGGTGAAAAAGTTGGGGGCTGAAATGAACATCAAGAATCCCCAAGATACGAATTGGGGGAATAGCAAGTGAGCAGTTGTTCCTTCACCAGATTAAAAGATGATATTTCAGAAAATATGTACAAGAATTTGAACAGGCATTCATTTCAAATAAAAAGATGAAATGCCCGAAATATTTCTCAGGGACATTTCAAGAATCCAAGTAATGGTAAAACCAATGATACATTTATACTGTGCTACAATAAAGACAGCAACAAAAGTTTGAATGTTTAAACAAACTTTCTGTAGAGTCCTGTTCAATATACAAGACTAAAACTTATTGAAGGTAATGTGACTCACCTGTTTGCCATCTACTTCTATATCTGCTACATAGTTCTCAAAGACTGTAGGGACATAGACCTCAGGGAATTGGTCTTTACTGAATACAATTAGCAGACAGGTTTTACCACATGCACCATCTCCCACAATGACCAGTTTTTTCCTAATCGCAGCCATTGGAGCTTCAAAATCTGGAGAAGAAAAAAAAAGAAAGAAAAAGATGGTTAATTGAATATTAATGACAACAAAATAGCAGTTTTACTCATTAATCCATAAGAACTCAGACCCATTTCTACTTGAAGGAACATTATGTGGGATTATGGGTAGGCAAATTGACAGTCACATGACTGCACCAGGATGTTCAGTATATGTTGCTTAGTACATTTCATGAGTTAAAATCAAGGATAAAATATAATATTATATAAGAGACTGTGCAGATCAATTAAATTGTAGGTGACACTGGTGTCACAGTGGGTTCTCATGGGTTAAGGAGAAAAGGGGGTACTTGTAGGGGAGGTGGTTCTGACTGTAAAGATTCACACCCTCGATGTTAAAAATGGCACAAATAAAAACAATTTAATTCATTCAAAGAAATAATATAATTTATGTATTTATTTCTGTTTTTCTTTCCCTAATTCTTATACCGTTTTTAACAGTATGAGTGTGTGTGAAACTTTACAATTGTGACCACTTTTCCTACATTGGGCTGAAAAAAAAGTTCTAAACTAAATTCCTCTCGCTATTGATAAAGAGCTTTTTTTTTAGTCTTTTCACCATTTAAGGGATAATCTCCATTCTTTCATGAAATACGTTTAGACTGAAAAGTTCAAATTTTGTCACTCATCACAGGTTAAAAAAGGGTTTTAAAGATTAGGCAGCATCAAGTGAGGATTATATTGTTTTATAAATTTACAGCAACCAAAATCTAGCTTTTACCATTCATGAATTACTAGGTCTGCTGACAAAATTTAGAGAAAGAAGCTAGCACTGATGAAAGGTTGACTGGAGACATTAAGATCATTTTTTTTCAAGGTTTACATCAAGGAAAAGGCATTAAAAAACACCTAATTTGAAGTGCCAAAGTATCCAACGTTGTGAAAAAAAAAGAAATAAAATAAAAAGTAGAAGTGTTCTGTTTGGTATTCAGTTTTACCCTACAATTAAATTATACAGATCTACAGGTTTAGATTGGATCACAAATGCTGATGTCCTGTGAGTCCTGAAAGATGTTACGACTAAAAACTTTCAATCAAAAAATCAAGTTGACAGGGAGAAAATTTAGCACATTAAAAAGATAGTTTTTTCAATACCAGCACTCGGGAACCTGTCAGTTTTCATTCCATTGAAAGCTGACAATGTAATAATATTATCCAGCTTATCTAAACGTCAGAATTTAAAAACCTAAATTGTACAAAGAGAGAGAGAGATTACCCACATAAAAAGGTTTTTAACAAGTATTTCAATTTTCAGTTAAAATGATGAAACCCGTTATATTTCTTAAGCAAATATCAGATCAGTGTCAAAAACTGAAAGCAACCAGTGGCTCAAAAATAACAGATTTAAAAAGAATAAAAAGGTGGCCACTGCCCAAATTATAGTTGATCAAGTGTACAGAAATGAATGTAAAATTCGTTTTTAATTCAATTATTTTTTTTCAGTCTCGAGATCGAAATCTCATTTTAAACAAGGTATAAGGAAGATGCTACATACGGTAGAATCTCAAATTTCACAACCAAAGTCTCTTTAAATAGGATGTTATCAACAGGTTTATTCTAAACAACGTGAATCAGTAATGATACCAAAATATCGAAATATATATGGCAGATGGCTTTATAAGCTGTTAACCTAGAGATGATAATGACCAATGATACAAGACACCAAGAGATTCAGATTATTAAAAAAAAATAAGTGACTACGCAAGTCTTATCTTAGATTTCCTGGAAATAGGTGGAAAGTTTAGTATAAAGTGAACTTCAAGAGTTGACCTTCATTACAGAAAAAAGCACCTACTTAGCAAGATGCTGTTTAGTACTACAATCCGATGGCCCGCATTGGAATGTTGCTTACGTCACAGAAACATGCGTAATAGTAACGCCATGAGTGAGCACAAGCATTCTTTTCGCATTGTTATGAATTCATTTCTTTTTATTCTTTAAACATCGTTAAAAAAAGTACATCGTTTTAAAAATAAAAATATTCTAATCTTGAACGTATTATCATTAAGGTACACACAATATTTTCGCTATTACCTAAATACTGGTTTATTCCATAAAGTGAAGTTAACAGTGATAAATCTGTTGAGTGCTTTAGCAAGTCATCTCTGGGCCAAGATTGTTATTTTTAATAACTGATTGAATACTCTTCGAGAAGAGGGATCTATCAGTATTCCACAATAATACTCAGTCTTTAAAAAAAACAGGACGATAAAAATATTTTATTTATGATATTTTACATTTAAACATCTACATGAAGAAAAACGTCATAGTTTCAAAAAAAGAACTGATAAAAATCCAGTTGATAAGCTACATTGGACAGTTCCTATAGCGACAAAATCTTTTAACCATTATATTATCTAAGACACTTGGTCTACTTAAACAGATTCAGAAAAAATAATAATTCTAGAAGAAACCAATCGACCAAAGTTTGTTATATTTTAGGGCATGACTCCAAAGACTTAGAAAATAAATTTGCCTTGCAATAGTATCGAAGTGTAGCATAAATCAGGGACTATTATTAGATTAGGGTGGGAAGAAAATCCAGTCACTAACCAAATAAGAGTTATTTCATCAATGGTACAATGTAGGGAAGACAAATTTTCAAACCGCCAATGTTAAAAACGATTCAACAATTTAATTTATTTAAAGCAATAACAATATATGTATTTACTTCAGTTTTTCTATTTGAGAGAGGTGTGAAACTTTACAATCTGGACCACCTTCCCTACATTGTGCCAAAAGTTATTTAATCAAGGAGCTTATGCCTATTCAAATTTGAAATGGTCAGTTTTCCTAAATTTCAAGTTCACTTTTATAAAATCGTTTGCAAATGCCGAGCAGAAGGAGAGAAAAAGCAGAGTGGGTAAGAAAAAGTTTGAGAATAAACTAGAATGTATAGAACGAAGGAAGTTGTTCAGTTTTGTTCACGGGCGAATTCAATATACGCACATTATCTACACTTAGCAAGATATTTAGGCATGAAAGTATCCCAGATGCTGATGATAAATAAACATTAACCATTCTTTATGCTTCAATATGCATAAAGATATCAATTGTAAGTGTGTATACACACCAAGCAGCAGTATTCTCTTGTAGAGGCAGCGGCCGCCCTTGTTATGTCAGAAGAATTTGCTGCAGGTCCGTTTTAGCAGAAGGCGAAAATGACAGTTTATAAGAGAATAAATTAACTTAACTACATATTATTTAGCCTATTCTTATCATAGGGTTATTCTAAAAAGTTTCACATCGGCCAAGTTCTAAGAGAAAAATGGCTTTCTAGATATTCCTAAACTGAATGACACAAATAGAGTATTTGTAAGTAGGTTATATGTATTCAACTTTAGAATCAACGGTAAGAAAGAATATAAGTTTAAAGAGGAGGAAAACTGCCAGAAGTGGTGGTAGTAAATAAAATAGGTCGTTGTGGAAATAGCTGATGTATAATCGTGTAGGTAGAACGAAGAGGAAAAGAGAAAGAGAGAGAGAGACTGACTGCATTTGGGTGGGGCAAGTGAATAACGAGTAGCAGCAGCAGGGTCAGATCAGTGTTGCCAATTTAGATGTTTTTCATCTAGATCTAGATGTTTTCGGTTGCATCCAAATGCCAGAAAATGCTATTTAGACGATTTTTAATGGAATGAGTAATATTTTTATGTAATTCATAGTTATAAAATATTTTTAATTAATAAATATTATAATAAAGTAAATGTTGATGATTAAAGTCCCATTTAATTTATTAATAATATGCAATATATTTCCTAGGTTTTAGATTTATATCTGGAGAATCTAGATGTGTTTTCACTCAAATTTAGATGTAAAACTAAAAATGAAGTTGGCAACACTGGGTCAGATGGTTAGAAAGTCGGTAATCAGTTAGTACTGTTGCCCACTTATTAAATTCTTGACAGTAGATTATACCATACGGTGGGTGAAAGGAACTATCTTCGGTTATAAGATTGGGAAAATAAAATTCATTTAAGAGAATTTCGGATGAAAATGAGAGAAAAAATAAAGATGAAGTTTCCAACCGGAAATAGGCAAATCTAAAAAAATGTCGGCCGAATAAAAGGTTGTCTCTATCAAGACAGAAAGATGAATAATAAGATCGAAAGCAACAAACAGAATACTATAATTAGAATTGAGATTAAAGATTTTATTTGAAACTCAGCTAATTATAATAGAGGACATGGTTTTGGTAGGATACCCAATATAGAAAGTAGGGTAAATCTTTTTTTTAGAAGGCTCTGCAAAAAGAGACATCGTCTGATTTTAGGGAGAGGGAGGGGAAGAAGGAGCGGATAAATAAAATGAAGGATTTTCTAAACTTGGAGGAAATTTATCTATTGAATTTTTTCAATTTTAATTTATCAAAGATGAACTTTACAGCTTTTTAAAAATATTATTTAAAAAAAATATATATCCATACTTAATGAACGATCACAATCCTGAAGGAAAAAAATGTGACCCCTACATAGTTGCATTACTATAGTATAACGCATATAAAGATGTAATGGATTACTTTATTCATTTTTATCTAAAAATAAAAACGAATTGCAATTACTTATATAATAATTCTAGTTTTATCTACAACGATCGGAAGATTAATTTTATAAGCGCCCCTTTCACAAGAACTCTTCTGTCTAACGAAATACTTTTTCTTCTTGATCATTCTTAACGCAGACATCGTAGATTTTCCACGAGATTTAAAGGACATACTTCATTTGTTTCATTGTCAAAACGTACGTTCAGATAAGTAATATACCCAGAATATGGTTATATCTAAATCGGAGAAAGACGTAATTTTCCTTAGTAAAAAAAAGTTACGCAAGTATCAAATAAAATAGGCTGGTAAAAAGCAATATGGCGGCCGAGGAATTTAAAATTTCTTTTCCTCCCTTTCCCTCTCTTCTTCCTTCATTTTTGTACCTTTTTGGTTTTTAGATGAGGAAGAAGAGTCTAAAGCCGTGACCAACAGTATTTATACTTCTTTATATTTATATAGGGATTATTCAAGACATTATACAGTTTATTACGTATGCGCGTGCACTTACGTACATGTGTTCGCAACAATAATGCAGCCACTTCAGTGTCAAATAAAAAAATAAATATAATAAAATAACCGAGCAGGAAATTATTTTATCAGACATTTTACATCATTAATCGAAACCATCACAATATTTATTTACAATTTAAAAAAAAGTATTTTATTATAATTCAGGTATTTGAATCTCGTTTTTACAGAAGTTGAATAAGACCATCACTGCATTATTATTAAGAGAAGAATTCCAAGAAGAATTGTAGAATTCCAAGTCCGTAATGAGAAAAAAAGGAGGCCGGTTTTGTTATTTCTAGAACAAACACGACTTAATTTGCCAGGAAAATCCCATTTAAATAACTAGACAAGCCTTTTCTTTGTCGAAAAGGCTAGAAAAATTCGTGAGTAAAAGAAAAATATATTAAAAGGTCGTTTGTCGGGCGAGACCCTTAAAACGGAGCGCCATTAGCACTGCCAGTTTTTGTTTTTCTTCTAATCCATTTATTTTTAATTATTACAGGTGACGACTCAACAAAACAAATCATTTACAATCGAATTTTTAAGCTTATAGAGAAATATTTTAATCATACATCACGGTAGCATTTATTCAGTGTATTTGTTCTCATTAAATAATACAGACATTTTGAGTCATCACTTCCTAATAACTTTTTAAAATTTTGGGTCATTTTAGGAACAGCTTGAAAGTTACTTTTTCCCCCCCCCAAGTAACAATTAATAAAAACATTTACTACATACGGTGTTGGGTTTAACATTAAAATATTAGCTATAAAACAGTATAAAATGAGCACACCGGAGAAAGAAATAAAAATTCAACATCGGGTGTCGCAAAAGAGGGACACAAAGTCAGGGTCCAGTTTAACATTGTACAGATCATGTAAATCGATCACCCTCTTTAGAGCCAAGTCACTAGCTTCCCTTATAAAAGTTACTTTTTCTCAAAAACGAAGAATCTCCGAGAGAAACTAAGGTCAGATTCAGTCAAAGAAGTTGATACGGCATAGGAAAAATATTTTCTCATAATTTTTTAACGTAATTCTGTAAAACCGAATCTTCGACATTTTATCAAGTAACAATAGAATAAATTTTATCAGATAGGGGATTGGCTTTCAAGTTAAAACTTGCTATAAAACAGTATAACATTAATTTCAGATGAAGAGTGGCTAGTGGAGAAAAACGAGTTATCTACTAAGTAAAAAAAAAAGTAATGGGCAAATCATTTAGCAAATTCTACACAGTTGGTAGTCGAAACAAAACCACTGACAGGTTACAGTAGTAGATTTAGACATACCGTATTTACTAGCTTACAATTCAATAAATATAATATAAAACGTCAGGGTCAAATTTTGGATTTAGCATTATATTAAGAGTTAAAAAAATGATAAATATATACATATATTACTGATTTTTTAGCTACAAAAAGTGGGGGTCTCATGATATTCGAGATCGCATTGTAATTCTAGTAGATACTTCGAAAGAAATACGTATAAATATAAATAAAACTACATATAAAGACAAAGCACCGACAATTATATTATTAATCCTCTTTTTTTCTAACTAGTTGTCGGTTTAACAAGCCATTTAACTGAAATTCCAATCAAGTGCGGCAGCTTCGCTTTGCTTCTTTAAAAAGAAGAAAGCAAAGCTAGTCTCACACTCAACATTTACAGAAAAGTGGATTATTAAGCGATAAAGATTAAACGGGCTTAAAAATGAAATAAAGAGATATGGATTATTTATCAAAAGGGGAAAATGGGTAGACCTGGACAATAAGCGTTAGATTTAGGTTTAGGCGATAGAAAAGGAAAGAAAAATCGATTGGAATTAACGTTTTTTACTTACTTAGGTAGGTTAGGTATGTATGCCTGGCAAACTCACCTCGAACAACAACAACAACTATGGCCGCTGCTGCTGCTTATTGGAGGGAGTGTTTCGGTCGAGCACAATGGCTGCCAAGGATTACAGAAGAGGTAGGAGTAGGTTGAGGAAACAATGAGGGGGAGAGGCAAAAAGAGGGCGTTGGTTAGAGAGAAAGAAGCAAGCATGCTGAGAGAGACTGCGAAGAAAGAATGTGTGTTATAGAGGGGGTGGAGAGAGAGAGATGAGCTGATGGTTACAGTGAGGGGGAGTAGGTAACAGGAAAGTGTGGAGTGTTCATAATGGCGGACAATCGGGGAGTCCTGGCTAGAAGGGGAGAAGTGAAATAAAAATGTGTGTACATAGACTAGACAAGAAGGGAGATCTACAAACACACAAAAGGAACAAAATACCACAGCCAATGACAAGGATGCAATAGTCAAAGACTAGAGAATGGTGGTAGATGACCAACACTTTCGTAATAGCAAAGCTAACGTTCCGAAAAGGAGTGGCGATAAAAGGCTACCTCTAGTGTTGTCCCAGTCACACCTTATTTAGCACCGGAAGGTGCTTTTTGCATACAGTACGTTTTACGATAAGATCACTCATCTCTTTCTCTGGCTTTTGATCAGTAGTTGAAAAATAATCAACTATATGCAGTGCTAAATAAAAGAAGCGAGAGAACACAAGGCTGCCTGGTTCTAAGGGGTCTACCCCCCCCCCCAAACTTCGAGAAAACATTAGAAATTTAACCAATTTCGGTGACGTTTTGAAGACATATGGCATGAGTATTTAGACATACTTGCTAAAAAAATTTAATCAGGGAATTGTTTAAATAGGAAATTTTAGTATATATTGAGAGGATGCCATCCTCCCAAAAGTAAGGGGATGCCGTTCTCACACCACTGACTGTAGGCAGAGTTAATATTTCTAGGACCTGGCACAATGTTTTAATTTGCGTTGTATACATAACGCCCGAGATTTTTTTAGGACATATTGCGCCCTCTCCCGAAGCATTAATTTTATATTTAGGGTGTTAAAGTGATAATCACAAAGTTAGGTTGTTGAAAGGATCATTTAATTTTTTTTAGAATGTATCCTAACTTGACCGTCTGCAATATATGAAGTGTATAAAAACCGTTTGGATGCCGATATTAAAAAAAAAAAAGTTTCCATCACACCACCTCATCAATGGCACACTACTAGGCTTATTTTGCACATGAACATTTTTGTCAATTGCTAGACGACCAGTTGGGTCCACCCTTTAAGAGAAAATTAGTGCAATCTGATGTGACTAGAATGAACCTAGATTTTAATGCATTTGTAAATTAAATGAGGGAGACTACTATAATTAGCATTCAATAGTTATCTCCCTAGACAAATTGATCATAATATAGATAGGAGTGAAGCTACCTTATATGCAGGTACTGCTCTACCAACTGCGCTAACAAAGGTCTCATGATAGGCAGGAGTCTCTTAATCCTACACTTTGTTGGCTTCTCCATACTCATGTTCATATTTTAGGCACGAATATTGTGTGGCCCTCGAAGTCAACAGTATGAAATCAAATGATGGATAATTTTATATCTGACAGAATATGATAATTATAATGACATTTGCACGCAGATCCCCCAATATTATTTAGTTGCAAATAAGGCAGATTTTTTTTTGCCTTTAAGTGCATTTTAGGGGTAGCTTAAATCAATACATCTGGCTACAATGCTTTTTCAGTTATTCAGATGACAAACAGATAAACAAAATCAGACTTTTAGTATTATATAGATAACGTTCAATAAGACTGTAGTTTCTCGTAAATGCTCATATCTGGAAAGAAGTCTTCATCAAAAAAAGAGTCGCTTTGGAGAACTGCAGTTAGCAGGTATAGTCATTAGGCATTGAAGAGGTGGGACTAAATAAACTGCATTAAAATATGCAACCAAGACACTTGACCAGACAGAAAGAAAAGGCTTTGACCAAAGGCTATTCAAAAATAAGTCTTTTTTAGATGAATCAATCTCCATTTTTTGGACTTTGCGAGTTATCTTAAATTCCCCCCTACTCACTGACCCTAGAGGAAAATTATCCATAGAGAGCACCTCCCCATTGTACTAAAAGGGGTGGGTTGCCATGACGCCTTTGTGACACTGGTCATCGAGACTGGGAAATCTTTGTCCTTGCCCACACATAATTTTTCTTGTCTTAGTTAAAACATTCAAGACTTTCACTGTTTTAACTCTTAAATTCATATATATATAAAATAAAAAATATTTTAAATCGAGTGTTATTATAGGGGAATAAGTACTGAAAGTTACCTCCCTTTTTTTAATATTTTATTCACAGAAGAGTTCCACTGTCAAGAGGAGTGTTATCAAGTGGTTCATGAAATTAAGAGTTATGGACATGTTTGAGAGAAATATCAGCATAAAATAAGCCTTAAAATCTGTAACAAAGTTTACAATTCATTTCAATTGACTGAAAACTGTGCAGATACTTTATCGCAAAACTTCAAGGTGATTATAAACAAACAGACAGGATTTTTATGTATAAATATATATATGGAAATGCTATGAACCCTCCACCAGCAAAAGAACTCTGAGCCAGTGAAAGTGGCTAATCAGGTACTCAGGTTGAGTTAACCTATTTAGCATAGTCAGAAGGAACTGCCATAAATACTGGTACTTTTCGCTTCCGAGGTGTGTGCATATCCAAAGGTTGATCAGTGACGTTGAGAAGCAAAGAAGAAACGACCAGAGAGAGGAAGTGTGTGAAGGTGGATTGTAGAACAACAACGGAACAAAATATAAATGATCTAGTTTTATGCATAAGTGTGACTTTGTGAGGAGGTAGGAATGGAAAAGATAAAGCAGAATTCAGAATGAAAGTTCTTGTACAGGGTTAGACAACCTGTGGCCTGCAAAGGTATTTTGACCAGTCTGCGAGCCAATATTGGGATACTATGCTTACCATTTATGTTTTTTTAAAAGATTCCAGGTATCTTTTTAATAGATTCGAAAAATGCCTTGATTGAAATAAATTGCAACTAAATTGTGTCCTTTGATTGGCATCCTTGGTTAAGCACAGGTGATTTTCTAGCATGCATTATTCATTGATTTGAGGCAAAATATAACTGGATGTATTTAAATGGATAACTCCGTCCATTCATTCATAGGTGATTTGGCCCGCAGAATCAAAAGGTTTCCAACCCCTGTTCTAGTAGAAAATAAGTAGCAAATGAAAGAAAGGGCAGTGGGACAAAGTTCACTGGAAATACAGGTGTGTTGTTAGACAAAACAGTTTAGGAAGTAGGACGCAACATTTCAAGTTATGAAATCCCAACCTGTGTAAAAGCACATGCAGGTTTTAATAAATTAGATGTGCTGGATGGGACGTTTATTAGATAAAAGATTGTTGTAAAGTAGGGACAAGTAAATATTGAAATCTCCAATTCACAATTTAGTACTTGTTAAAATGAGTCGTAAAAAGAGGAATGTGGATGTGGACTTCACACAAACGTGAACTAGTCACACAAAAAGAGAGCAGATTTCACAGCAGTATGAAGAGTGATGCCTTTGATAATATTATTTGATGTATTTCTCAATTAAAGTTTTTGTTCTGCTTGTTTGCATTTAAACAATTTACATTGTTCAACTGTTTGGTATTTAAATTGTTCATTAGATTTATTTCGATTGATTTTAATCAGTTTTACTGCTTTAAATTGTTTTTAAATAAAATGACTTGTAACTGACTTGACACTAAATCAGTAAAATGCAAACAGAATTATCTGCCCTCTGTGTGACTAGTTCTCATGTTTGTGTGACATCATCCACATTCCTCCTCAGACCACTCATTTAGACAAGTACCCACAAATTTTACAAGGGCCCAAGTGTGGAAGAGAATTTTAGCCAACTGACAATTTTTAGGTTGGATTTTCTTTTTAACTCGGTTACTTAACTTGCTTAAGTAGAATTTTAAGACTTTGAATTTAAGCTTTTAGTATAGTGGCTCAACCTTTTTATCACCCCCACCCCCCTTAATAGTTGGACCTTGCTTCCATGTTCCCTCTCACATCTTCAACCGAACGATTAGTTTAAAATGAGCACTGCAAATATGTGAAAAAAATAAATTTCAATATATTATGTAAAAACTTGCTACTTCCCAAAATAATTAAAGAAATTCTTACTTTTTCCCCTGAGGGTTTGCACACCCTCAAAGGGGGGTATACTCCCCTGGTTAAGAATCACAATTTTGCCTTTGGTTCTTATCAGCAATTCAGAGGAAGCTGCTTATTGTGATCACTTTGGGACAAGGTCTTGCTTTACATTAAGCAAAAGATATAAAAATTGTTCTAATTTATATTCATTGTTAGATTATTAAATGCATTGTTTTAAACAACTTTACATTATAAAAAATTTATGAAATTTATTGAATTTTTAATGAATTTTCAATTCATTTTGAAGCCTTTGGGACCGACTGATTTTGAAAGCAATAACCATTTGATAACATTATCTGTGATTATAATAAACGGCTTCCTTTGAATAATGGTTCAGATGTTTTAAGAGTCTAGCAAGAACTTGAGCTTATGTTTTTAAATTCAAATCCAATTATTTGGAAGAGACAATTTAGAAATTTACTGCAATTTTTTCATCCCCCACCCCCAAAGAAGGGTCTGATTATCAGAATAAGGAATGAGTAATCTAAAGTCTGAATCAGCAGATTAACTTATTTCTTTTTTAATTATATAACAGTGAATCCTATTATTATGCCTATAGATAAAAGGCTTCTTAACCTTTGGAGAAATTAAAAGGTGATTGGAAGATGGTGTTATTTTACTAATTCAACAAATGTCTGTCTGTATGCAACAGTGTAACTCACAAACCACACAACATATCCCCATGAAATTTTCTGTGTGTACAAATGGGACCCACAGGCATGTTTTTAGCAAGTTAGTTTTTGATCTCCCTACTAATAATAGTGTGGGGTCTGCGTCACCATAACCCAGATAATAATGATCTGATTTCTATCTATATAATACTAAAAGTCAGATTGACCTCTAAGTAGCTGTGCATTGCAGCCAAAAGTATTGCATCCCCTAAAAAACTTTTAAAAATGTTGGGTCTCTGCAAAAACTAGCTGAAAATGCCACCTGTAGAGCAGGTTTGTTAGCTAGTAAAGTTAATAACCAAAATGTTCTGGTCACAAGTTCTTTGGCAGTTTCTGTATCAAGAGCTCATAATGATATTCATGGTCATTTCACTAGAAATTGTCTTGATACTGACCCCCCCGCCATTTGCTAGAACTACGTTAAGTAGGTTTTATTTTATTTTGAAATTTCTAAAAACATTGATATAAACAATATTTCAGTGCACACCTTTAAACAAAAATGTAAAAATTATTCATTATATTATCAGTAGACCAAGAGTTTCTTCTTGTCTCAGTCCCTCAATTCTGGTTGGAGTGTTAAGTTAACCTAAATGTTCCTAATTCTGATTTAGTGGGTTCTTCTTTGAAGCTATTCATTAATTAATGCTTTTATTGGGAGACTTTGTACCACATATTGAAACTAACTGTTTTTATTTAAATTTGATAATTCAGGTTCAAAGATTCCAAATGAGATATATATCATCATCTCAGCTTCAACCTGTGGTCTATACCAGAAGGTCTCAAACTGGGTGCCACGACATAATAGTGTGCTTAAATCCTCCTGATGCAGTGCTTTCTGATTTAGTGAGTTATTCTTCAAATCTATTTGTTAATTAATGCTTTTATTGGGAGACTTTGTACTGCATACTGAAGCTAATTGCCTTTTACTTATATGTAAAAGAAAACAAACCGAAATTATTAAATGTATGTAGTAATTATTAGACTAAATAGGTTTGTTTCTACTTATAATATTGGGGGGGGGATACTGTTACGGTAAGACCACACTCCCCTTACAGTGCATGTGTTTTGAATGTATGGTTTTTCTTCTTAAATAAATCTTAAGAATAAACTTTGCTATTTAAAGATATTCATTTTGTATACAGGGAAACTTATTGAATTTTTAATGAATTTTCAATTCATTTTGAAGTCTTTTGGACCGACTGATTTTGAAAGCAATAACCATTTGATAACATTATCTGTGATTATAATAAACGGCTTCCTCTGAATAATGGTTCAGATGTTTTAAGAGTCTAGCAAGAACTTGAACTTATGTTTTTAAATTCAAATCCAATTGTTTTTTTCTTAGAAAAATCTTATTACTGTCAGTTCAAGTAAAGGTTTTTGAGTCCAATGTTGACAGAAAAAAACAAAAGAAACAATGATGACAGATACCCACACACAGACACACAAATATTTTGACGTAGTTCTATAAAACTTATTTAATACGGGCGTTATAATGTGGGTGTTGAGGTCCAAGAAAGCCACAATCAATTTAGCTATTTTGGAGCTAGATTAATATTTTGGGATCCACAATCCACCCACATTATAATGTGAACTGCACTATAACGAGGGAGGCCTGTACTGACCTACTGGTTATTATTTAGTTGACCAATGGTAATCAGTAGTGTTTATATAAGTTGCAAACGGGTATCTGGAAACTAAGCCAGATTCTGTAAGGTGCTAGAGGTAGGCGGGATTAACCCTTTCATGCACCTGGTTGTTGTGCAACAACAAATTAAAATAATTACATCATTGTCATGTGACATACCTAGACCAATAAAAAGAGGCTTTTCATAGACTGGCATGAACAAACAATCACTGCCCATATTTGAGAATGAGCCCATTGTAAATGGGTGTTTTCACGAAGAAGAAATAATTTTAATTTGTTGTTACACAACAACCAGGTGCATGAAAGGGTTAAATGGCTTGTTCTATTAGGTTGGTGCAAAAATAATTGCGGTTTTTGTTATTTTAAACTTTGATGCTTATTTTGGAATAAACTATTATTTAACCATGTTATTGGAATATACCGTTTTAAAGAGTGGATTTCACTCTATTTAAGCTGAACTTTTTTTTTTCAGTATTTATTCTGGTTTATTTGAGGCTGTCAAATCAAAGATGAAAAAAAAAAAAGAAGCAAATTCAAGCAATTTTGTTGTAGGAGTTCAAAATGGGACATAAAGCAACGGAAATTGCTCGCAATATCAACCAAGTATTTGTCCAGAGGACTGTCAATGAACATACAGCTCAACATTGGTTCCTGAAATTTTGAAACAGAGACGAGAGCCTTGAAGATGAGGGTCATGGACATTGTTCTGTGATTGACAATATCCAGTTGAGGGCCATTATTGAGGTGGACCCACGCAAAACAACTCGAGAGGTTGCAGAGGAACTTAACATTGACCATTTGCACCAAATTGGAAAAGCAAAAAAGCTGGAGAGATGGGTGCGCATGAGCTGAAGTCTGTCCTGTGCTTCTTTTACACAACAAAAACGATCACATTGTGACAAAAAATGGATTCTGTACAACAATTGACAGCATTCCGCTCAGTGGCTGGACAGAGGTAAAGCAACAGAACACATCCCAAAACCAAACATACATCAAAAGACGATTTTGGTCACTGTTTTGTGGTCGGCAAGTAGAATCATCCACTTCAACTTCTTGAATCCTGGCAAAACCATCAAAGCAAAGAAGTATTGCCAGGAAATCGACAAAATGCACCAAGAACTGAAACGTTTATGTCCAATATTGGTCAATCAAAAAGGACCAATTCTTCACCATGTCGCACGAATGATCCTGCAAAAATTGAATGAACTAGGCTACAAAACTACCTCACTCATCAGACCACCATTTTTTCAAGCATTTCAACCACTTCCAGCAAGGGAAGGTCTTCAACACCCAGCAGCAGCTCAAAACGCCTTCAAGGAATTCATTGGTTCCAGGACTCCAGAATTCTATGCTTCCAGAATAAATGGACTCATTTCTAGTTGGCAAAAATGTTCTGAAGGTTCTTATTCTGATTAATAACTTATTCTAAGCTGAGATATACTGCTCTAAAGTTGATGGTGAAAAACCACAATTATATTTGCACCAACTTAATAGATCAGAGTTTCTCAAACTGGGATATGCAAAAGAAATTATGGGGGTACAGAAAGTTGGTAATAAACACTGGAATTTTGAAGTAATTACAACCAACTAAATGCAACTTGTCTTGTAAACCTGTTGGCAACACTGCATAAGCCAAAAGGATTATTCCATAAAATCAAACATCTTTGGTTTGCATGTATATCTGCACTCGTTCAACTTCCTGGCATGCTCTTTATGTGCTTTTTGTATAAACCAAATTTCATGCAAGACTGTAAATTGAGAATGATATGTGGGTGTGTCTCTGAAACTGTGCCTAGAATGGAGTTACTTATTGGAAGGAGCCAAGCTCATCCATTTCATTAAAATATAGCATTAAATTAAATGAAATGAAATGACTAACAAATACTACATGTCTATTGTCTGTTCTATGGTATTCATACATTTTAAACTATATTCTTCACAAGGAGTACACCAACACTACCAGACAGGATGAATGGGTATGCGGGAAGAAGAAGTTTGAGAACCCATGTCATAAATCAATAGAGTTTTTAAGACATTAAATCATGAAACCAATTACCAAAAGCAAACTGTGCTTTTGCGATTTAACAGAATTATACTTTAATCTCAACAACTGCATATGGTACAGTATGCTATTAAACAAAGAATAAGCCATTATTATTAAACAAAGAATAAGTTTACATTCCATAGCTTCAAATGAACAAAGGTTTACTGTACATGGGATTGAACATTCTTATTGTCAAGTTCACATGCTAGTGCAGAGAAAAGAATCCTCATAAATCCAACTAGTCCAGGGGCATATATAATTGACCCAACTTGGATTCTCCCCCCC
>VCCN01004113.1:4818490-4854807 GCA_006491835.1 Architeuthis dux | reverse complement strand
TTAAACTACTTAACCTTTCGCTTATGTTACTACTGAAAGCGTAACATTCAAATGCAGGTAGGAAGAAGAAGAAGAATATCATAGAAGATGCTTACACTCAATGCACACTATTTTTGTATTCATCATTTCAATTTTCAAGTAGAGGGAAATTGACAAAATATATTGTGTAGGAGCATAGAGGTGTCAAGAAAATCCACCCTAACAATTCACAATAGCCATTTGACAATCAAATATTTTTTTTTAATAGGAAGATTAGTTTTCATTTATTTTGGGGTGGGTCTTTCAGATAAGCTATGGTGAAGCACAGATTGAGAAAAATATCCTGCACCAAGTCTAGTGCTTTCATTTAAAACTACAGGTATACTTTGATTAGTGCGGTTAATTTGTTCCATAATTTTCCGTACTGTTCAAAACCACACTGTTTAAGGTCTTATTATAATTTAAGGGTTTTTTTCTCATTTTTTTTTATTTAGTTACATTAATTTGTACAGCAATACCTTAACTGTACTACATCAAAATTGCACTATTCAAAGTATTGCTGTACTGTGATCAAAAAGTGAAACTTATTGAAGAACTAGCAGAATGCCCAGCATTGCTCAGGCTGGAAAGAAGCTATAAATGGCTCAAAATTGTTTTTAATCAAGATATATGCGGTATAATGAAATACTATTGGATTCCCTGTGAAAAGATATTTCCAGGTCAGAAATGAAATTGCTTTCCACTATGTTGATAGCAGTCTGGTACCTAATGCATTCTTTAAATTAGCATATTTTAGGGGTTCCTTAATTCAATACATATGGTTAGAGTGCACCATTTGAGGAGAAGAAGATTGACATACAACCAAGTTAGTTTCAGTTCAATCACATTGACAACTATTGTGGTCAGCTTTCAATATCCTTAATATCAAAATACCTGTGACCCGACAGTTCCGCAAAAAGACAATTCAGAGCATATATATTCAGCAACTCGTATTGTATTTGGCAACTCTAGGACAGGGTTTTCATTTTAAAATTGTTATGGAATCATTTTATCTCGATAAATCTTCCTAACTCTATAGTTTTGAGAAGAGTCATTATCATCCAAAGAGTTTTTCGGACGATTGAACCCGTTGGTGTTAACATTTCGGCCAATCCATTCTAGTCAGTATAAGACAAGTGCAGAGTTCAACCCGATGTGGCTTCCACTAATCAACAGGGACATGGTATGGAAATCCAGGCCTAACAAGGAAAGGAAAACACCCAAATCCTGCATTGCTACCATTGGAAAAATATTTCTGTTTACCACCATCAAATTTGGATAGTACACCTTACGGCTGTAGAATGGATCATCCGAAAAAAATTTTGGACTCCATAGTTGTTTTTTTTTGTTTTTTTTAACTCTTTCACTCAGCAATGGAAAAGGAGTTGATAATCTGTAGTACACGTAAACTCAAAAAAATAATTTCAATTTTTGTATTTCAATAAATCATTTTAATCCCATAGCTTGTTTTTGCTGAACAGTCATGCACAGAATTGTCAGCAAACCCCAAATACTAAATGAAAAATCTAGGTTTTAATAGCCTTACAGTTCAAAAAAGTTTCAGCATTGAATTTGAATGTATATACACACATTGACGTTTAGGAAATTGTCAAACGGTGATAGATATTCAAATAGTTTGATTAAACTCCTTGTTGTTTGTGTTGTTAACACAACGTTTCGGCCGATCCATTCTTCAGCTCTAATATCCGGGTGTGATGGGGTAAACAAGTATGCTGGTGTTTCTTTGTCCTTGTCTTGTCGGATTTGGGTCAGTTGCACCTGAGGAAGGCTGATGAATGGATTGGCTGAAATGTCATGTTAACAACACAAACAACAAGAAGTTCAAAGAGTCCGAAGAACTATTTGAATGTTAATGACCCTTTTCCAAACTATAGAAAGTGATAGATATTAACAATTTGTTTTTCATTTTTATACTACTATTTGAAATTTCTCAGTTTCTAATCAAGCAGTTGTTTTTTCAAATACAGTTTGTTAAGTGTTGTCATACAACATGGTAGACAAGTGTTACACTTCAAGTGTAGCCTCGAACTGTGCAAGGAAAAATACACTTTATAGATGTTATATGGGACTAGTAAAATATCCATTGCTTTGCTAACAGTATACCTAGGGGTGGAAATCTAAAGCACTGTAGTATCTGAAAAAACTGCCTATCACCCTCTCCTTACCCCCACCCTCCAAGTATCTATTTTTTAAAGTGAATTGGGTAAAAATCAAAACTGACACATCAGCAACAGTAGTTATATTACCAGCAGCCAGCAAATACATGTACACATTGCAGAATTTGCTTAGCACCAGCCAATTTTGTGTCTGTGTTTTCACATTATTCCCCTTCCTTTCTTTTTGTGACAAACAGAATGACACATCGCAAATTATAATATAGATAGATTTAGAAAAATCAGTGTTTCAATATTCATAAATTTTGAAACTGATGCAGATTTAGAGCTAAAAAGAAAGAAAAAAAACCAAAAAAAAAACCCAACTTTATTCCTCCAATCAAAATTAGAATCCATGCCATGAAGAACTTTTTTAAGATCTTTTATAATCAATATCTACCGATGACCATCGTTCACAGATACATAAACCCAATTTTTCAAACTTCATGTATCAATGCCAGTATTCTAAAAGATATTTACCAATTTATGGTTCAATTTTTTCCAAAGCATCTAAGAGAACCTTTACACTAGGTGCCCAGTAAAAAAGCACAAGTGAAAAACTAGAAAAAAAAATAAAATGGCCCATTTAATTAAAACACTAATGATCTAAAAAAAAAAAAATTTAAAAAAAATATATATTGAGTTGAATGAAGTTAGGTGTCAAAATGCACAGATTTGGAACCTTTTGGGACATGGCCATGTGCTAAAACTGTCATTAGCTAAGCAGCCACACCTTCATCTACTAGTTTCAGGATGTGGCCTCGCCCCCAACATTCAAAATCTGTACATGGTATAATTCATAGTAAATAAGTCAACCTCTCATAAACACTACTTTAAATCTAAAGGGCATTTAGGTTTAAAGTAGTGTTTAGTAAATGCTCTTTGTATACTACATAGGTGTAAATAATACTTTTATTTTGAATAAGGTTGTCTAATTCAATAAAATATCTTCATTTGCATAATTTATAGTAGAAAAAAGTAATACATTTTCATAAAAAAAATTACTCTAGTTTGCTAAATCAAATCTTAACCCAGATCTTTCACAAACTTGGAATTCTGTAAAGTAACAAAGAACCGAACAAAGATAATTGGTTTCTGTCGTCTGTTTTATTGATTACAAAATTCGACGCTCTTAGATGCTTGGTGTCAATGAGACCAATATAATGCAGTGAAAGATTGGTTACAAAATTCTATGCTATTTCATCCCTATATAGTAAGAGAACCTTATGATACTTGAAGGGCCCTACTGTCCTGCTGCAGTATGAAGGCGAAGCAATGAGACCCCAAATAGTATTTTGTTGGTTCATTTTGTTTAATGTTTGTTACAAACATGATTTTATTTGCTTTAGTAGTTATGTTTCTTCAGTTAGTTTGGTTAGTAAATTATGTAGTTTGTTAATTAGAATATTTATCTTCTAAGGTGAGTGTTGTTAGCATTATAACAGTACTTCAAAGAAATAATCAAACTTAGATTTGATGGAGTTTAAATAAATACCATTTCTAAACATTTCATTCAATTTATCACACCAAATTCATGTTTTTCAAGATCATTGGTGTTGTCATTAAAATGTGCCACCCCCCCCCCTAGTTTACCACTTGTGCCATCCTTTCCAGTGCAATTCTTTTCCTCGAATCCTTTAACACAATGCATAATGGTAGGCTAAATTTGAGTAAGCATTTTAATGATGCAGACATCCTTTTAACAATTTTACAAGCTTGGGAAGGGTGAGAAGAAAAAAAAACACCACTTCATGGGCAGCATTTCTGCCAATATCACACTTGAAAATTATGCAATAAAAGTATCTATTCTTTTTATTTCACTATATTCAGCTGAAATATCTAAATCTTATAGTTTTCAAAGAAAATGGAGTAAAGAGAAAACTCCAAAGTTTTTTTTTTAGTTTTTTATTTGCTGAAGAGTATCAAATAGTCATTTTTAACATTTTAGAAAGTTTTTTTTATTTCAGAGTCAAGCAGCTGGTATTTAGATAAACGTAAAAGTTTTACCCCCTAGTTTGAAAGGGTCATAAATTTTTGTATAAATGCCAATATCTTGCCACAGTAAAAATAGATCTTGGCTCTGAAATGATACATGGGAAATTGGCATAGTCTTACACTACAGACTGAAGGAAGCTACAGCCCGAATTGGCAGGGAGGTGGGGGAGATTCCTTGTAAAATTTCTCTAAGATTATCTGCTAGTCATTTTTCATAGAATTTTTTTGTGTAATCTGGGTAGGTAGATTAACTAAGAGGTCAAAGTAACAAGTTTAGCTCAACACAGAAAAGCTATTAAAAATTCTCAGTGGGGAAGCGAGAAAATCTAGACAATGAATAACAAATTATCGTATGTACTAGTGTTCGTGTACAAGCGACTTTTACTCAGAGTTAAGAATGCAGTTATTATCAGTAAAAATTTAAATAAAAATGTACGACTACGAGATACAAAGATAAAAATCAGGATGCGACTTATACACGCGTAAAATAGGGTTGCCAAGTTAGCCATTTTTCCGCTAGATATGGCCGAAGTTTTCCAATAGAAATCTATGATAGCAGATTTAATCGGCTAAGTTTAATAGAAGTAAATGTTCAATTTTTATTAATGATTTATAGAGCCTTATAGTTATTTTATTTAATAAATAGGCTTTAAATGAGTATAGCATCTAAGATGTATAGAATTTAGCCATTTTTAAAGACAGTTTCAGCTATAAATAAAAGCATACTTGGCAACACTGGCGTAAATACGGTACGGGTACATTTATTTTTACGACTATTGTCTTCATGACGGTGGATTTTATTTATCCTCTCTTTGGGTGTAGGTTGTATTTACGATATTTCGAAATTATGAAGTAAATACATCCTCAGTTCAATTTTCGCTCTGAAAACTGAGAACACTACGAAGCCTCCTGCAAGTAGGAGGAAATTTAATACAGTCTTGGCTATATTATTTTAGCCTTAAAAGTGCAACTAAGTTATTAAGGTCATGCGTTATAACTCAATTTTACAAAATTAAACTTTGAGAAGGAAAACTTGCGATAGCTTTTACGAAAGAGTTTTAAAGGATGGGTTATCAGTTCCAAAGGATATTTTGGGGCATTTTTTTTATGGGTGTGTGTTTCATCGACAGTGAGGGTGGGGAAACACATACCAAGCCAGAAACTAAGATATCCATTTCATTACACACACACACACACACACACACACACACACACATATATATATATATATAAAAGAAAAGAGAATTTACCCAAACATTTACCGTATTTACTCCAGTACAATGCGATCTCGAATATAATGCGACCCCCACTTTTTTTGTAACTAAAAATCAGTGTTTTTTTTTCTTTTAACACTAGAGTATAATGCTACCCTCAATTTTGTATATTAACCCTTTTAACGCTATGGCCTTTTTGACTATATAGCAAAAAAAAAAAAAATATATATATTTTATTTAATTACATTTTTAGGTCAATATATGTCGCCCGTGTAGTGTTTTTGGCTACAAGGGTTAAATTCCTCGCATTATACCCGAGTAAATACAGTAATTGTTTTAAGTATCTCAATATAAAAGTCAATTTAAAATCAAAATTGTTTCTTAATTAAGATTTATTCAAGAGACTGATAGCTTTTTTAAGTTTCATAATTTAACTAAGAAAAATTTCTATCGCTAAAACATGGCTCCTTGCAATAACCAACAGGGGAGATAACTCGATATATTCACTGTTGATATACAGTCGTATATACCTGTACAGTATTTACAACTATTTAAGGAAATATACACTTAATTAAAATTAATATAAATGCAACATTTACAAGTTGGAAAATTAATCTTTTATTTTTCATTACCGGAAAAGGGTTTGTGAAGACTTACACCTAGGACAGTATGAAATCTTAAAAACAATGGCTAAAAAAATGCAATAGTCAATATACAGGAATGAACACTAAACAGTAAAGTCAACAATCACTGTATTTGGTATTTTCCCCCGTCTATGTTGTTCATTTTTTCACAACGCTTCGGTCGTGTACACTCCGGTCTTCTTCACTTCGAGTGGACACGGCCGAAACGTTGTAAAAAAAATAAATTTTAAAAAAAACAAAAAAAACAGAAAATAGTCTGATTTAACAAAATTCAGACAAGAAGTAGAACAATCGTTAATGTTTTCAATATCTTAAATGCGTATAAATCCCAACCATTGAAAGTTGAAATATTGTATATTGAGGGTGATATTCGAATTATGTCGGTAAATTCAAAAAATAAAAATACGGGTAACAATTTACAAAAATTCATTTATTGACAATAATTGTTTACATCGGATAATAATCAAATATATGAAATTCATAAAAAATATCAGCAAAAATCAAACTATTGTATCTCTGTGTTCCATAAACCATTCGACGTAGCATGCAAGTTTTTTTCGGTACTTTGTCGAATCAATTGCCTTCAATGGTGGTATTAAATTAGCACTAATAATAATTGGAGTTCTAGGTCGACCTACCCGTGCTTGCATAAGTGAAATAACACGACAATGGAAATTAATAATTAAAACAATCTCTTTTTAAATACATAATTTGTTACCTTTATTTTATTTTTAATTTACCGATATAAATCGAAAGATAGTCTTTATTATGAGTAATTAAGGAAGAAAAAAAATGTTTAATTCAAGCCCCTGGAGATCGTTTTTCGCCTGTTCTCTTCCGAAAGAAAACAACGAGCTAACACTTATTTTATTTAATTTTAAATAGGGCATTTCAATGACACTGACATTCTCAATCATAACCTTGATTTTTGTATTGATTTACGAAGAAAATCGATTAATCTATCCAGACGAAAAAAGAAAAGAAAAAGAGTACAATGTAGGGAAGGGTGTCACGATTGTAAAGTTCCACACCCTCGCATACTCGATGTTTAAAATGGCGCACAAATAAAAACAACTTAACTTATTCAGAACAAAAACAATATCATTTATGTATTTATGTTTTTCTTTCACGAATTCTCTTGTTTCGTTATATTTGTGCGACGTTTTTAACATCGAGTTAGCGAGGGTGTGGACTGTGGAACTATCAATCGGGACCACCTTCCCTACATTTATGCCATTGCCAAGAAAAGTTACTAGAAACTGGAATGCTAAGTAAGAGAGAATAGCAGCACAAATACTCATACGGGAGAAAAGAAAAGCATTGTTAAATAAAAGATAAAATAACCCACAGTACATATGCATATTCACGTCATTAGGGGGAAAATTCAATTGTTGGTATGTTTTTCTTTTAGGTAAACGTCTCCACCACATTAGGTGAAAACAACAAGACAAAATGTAGGTGCATTTCAAAAGAAACTAACAGTTGCGCCATGACGACAAATTAAAAGGTATACTAATATTTTTATTATTAATTTGACTATTTTTACCTTCATCTTAATTTGTTTTATCACAAAAATTAAGATGAAGTTAAATAGTACTAAAAGAATAATGGTTTACAATGAATATTTCGTCTTAAAAAATAATTACATTATTGCACTAGTTATAAGGTCCGCCTCTTAAAAGATAGAAAGAAAAAAATTCGCAAGTAATTTTTTGTTCTTTCAATCCATAAGACCTTCGTTTTCTCAGGAAATTTGCCAGTTTTGAAAAAGAAAAAAGTTATTTAAGGTTTTAAGGGGCATTACATTGGAGATATTTTACTTCCAAATTTATTGGATCAATCGAAAAACAAAACATTTAGTGGTACAAAGATTCGATATGAAACTGAAACACTATTCAAATCAGCTGATAAATTCAAGTTAAGTTAGTCTAAAGATAAAGAAAGAGGAAATAAAAAAAAACGGACAGAACTATGTCCCCCACGAACTAACATCACTCTACAACATATTGTTAGTAGATACTAGTTGTAATTAGAGCCCACAGGTGCGAGAAGTTAACAGCTCTTTAGGTGGAAAACCTACGAAGTAGTCATCTCTACACACCTAGAAACGTTGTAGTTGTACTGTGTGCGCGCGATCTTAAACTAGATAGATGCCTCTCTGGCACTAAGAAAAAAGGTAATAAAATTGACGGATCTCTTGAAAAAGAAAGAATTTAGTCTTAGTTTCAGTCTATACACAAGCTTAATGAAAAATCTGAACTAAGACTATTTGGTGACTGGTACAACCCATTCATTAATATCTTTTTTACTACACACCATCTTAATTTTAGTTTTAATCACAATTTAACTCTAACTAAAATTAAGATGAAGATAGTCAAAAATTAATAATGGTCACAATACTTCATCTTTTAAAAATAAATGATAATAATTACCTATGTACTTGGTTTGGTAGCAGTACGAGTAGTAAGTATTACTATTACGTGTTTTTACTTTTAAAAAAAAAAAAAAGAGAGCTAAATTTGGGGTGCAAAGTTTTTAGTATTTATTTTTTTAATAAATAAACAAAAGCAAGATGTCCATAAAAAGCTAAAATTTAACAAATATTGCCAGAGTTCTCTTCAACAGTCCAAAAGAATTCTTCAACATGAAGATTTTTCATCAGCAAAATTCAAGAGTCCCATTGGAAGAAATTATTTTTTAATTTGATCATATCTTATTTTTTATTATTTGATGAAGTATTGTAGCCTATTGTATTAATTTTGACTATTTACCTTCTTCATCTTTAGTTGTTTTTATCACAACTAAACTCTGGCCGTCACTCTACGAGCAAAACTAAGAGAAAATCATTCCACGCACAAAGACTGCATATGGATGAAGAGAAAGTAGCAGTTCTTTCGTTTATTTTTAGGGTAAGATTTGTGTTTGTGTATTCCACACTAACCATAAATGAGCTTCTTAGTTTTCTGTTGCTGCTTTACACGACTTGGGGGGTATCAGCCCCCCCCCCCAGGTGAACATTAATTTCGATCGTAATTGAAATCACCTTTGCAGTGTACAAAAACAACGCATTTCGCAAAACACAGAAAAATTTAATAGTAATACATTTCATCCTCCAGGTAATTCCAATAAAGGTGAAGTTGAAAAAAAAAGAAAAAAAAAGCTGTTGAGTTTCATTCTACATACTACCTGTCCCATAATAGTTGTTACATTTCGTGTATGAAATTAATATGCAACTGTAACAAGAATTATGGGACAGATGTATCAATTTTTTTTTTTTTTTTTTTTAAATTATTACCACTAAAAATTAAGAGTAAATTTTTCCCCCACTTACCGTCGGTCGGTCGTAAACAAGCGAAAATTCGTGACATTAGAAAAAAAAAAGCTCCTTCACAATATTTTTAAAGTATTTTTAAAGGCCCTTTCCTTCCTTAAGAAATCCGGCGGAGTGTTTGGTAGCGAGATGTTTTTAGGAGCGAAGTAACTGAATGAATGTGAAACGAACGAAGGCAAGCAGGCTATTTGGTTTTATAGCAAGACGAGTGCTTTACTATTAATAGAGCACCTTCTTCTCTCCACTACCCTGGCTGATAAGGGAGAGAGAAACAGGCTATGAATATGATTCGCTTATTGTTAGCGGATCAGCAGATATCTAATACCGAGTTCCATAGTACAATGCAAGCGGATTTAAATTTTATTATAGAGAAAATATTTCTGAATAGCGATCATAAGAGATTTTACATTAGAGAATATACAATGTTGACTAAATAAAAAGCGAGAAAGTGAATTGCCTAAGTAATTATTAATTAATCCTTGTGGCGTTATAAAAAAGGTATTTCATGAAATTTAAAGTTTGTTTTTTTTAAAATTAAATTTTTACAAATAGGTCAGGTAAGAATTGT
Source organism: Architeuthis dux (assembly GCA_006491835.1). Taxonomy (NCBI): domain Eukaryota; kingdom Metazoa; phylum Mollusca; class Cephalopoda; order Oegopsida; family Architeuthidae; genus Architeuthis; species Architeuthis dux. The sequence continues at coordinate 4,844,863 of VCCN01004113.1, read as the reverse complement.
TTATATACTTGTTGCCAAATTGTTTATCTCCAAGAAAATACCGGTGTAGTGTTGAGGTAATAAAGCAATGATTTCCTACGGAAACACGGGCAGTCGCCCGGGGCGCAAAGTTCTAAGGGGCGCCTGTCATGCACGACTTTCCAAATACAAACGGAAAATGGGAAATTGAATAAATTAAACAAGAAAAAAAACGGTAAAAATAAAAAATTCCCTGATGTGAAGTCAGATTTTTCAGGAATATCTGACAGTTAAATACTTTCTAGGGTGCCGAAGTTCAGCCTGCCAGGGGCACTAGGAACCCTAAGGCCGGCCCTGTATGGAAATCATTACGTTAAATAATTTCCTTCATAGAAGGAAAAAAAGTTTTTTTTCAGGTTCTGTCAGATTTCAAAATTAAAGATTTTATGTTGAAAAGGGTAGAGGAGAGGCTCTGAGAATGGAATCACTACTCAAAGACCACAAAGAGGTTGAGGAGAGGGAGAGAGAAGCAAGGTAGAGGTACGCCAAAGTGGTAGGGGGTGAAACAAAGATATTCACTTAAGGAGAACGACTGAACTCTGCCGTCGAGAAAAGAATAAAGGCGTGAAAGTAAAAGGAGGTGGAATTGAACTCTCTTTCGAGTGTCTGTGAGTGGAAGACTTGGTTAAGTATCGGGGATGATTGATTCAGGCAACACCTGAGAGTTTTTTCAGATACTAGAGTGTTTTAGATTCCCAACCCCAGGTATACCATTAGCAAAGCAATAGTATTTGACTGATGCATTGGTGGAAATGGGGCAGGGTGGTACAGAGTATACCTACTTCTCAATTTCTACTAATGGAGACAATTATTATCAGCTCTATCCTTTGTTAAGTTTCTATGTACTTCTTTATTTATTATAATTATGCATGCATATTTGATTTAGTTCTCATAATAAAACACATAAATCCTAAATATAGCCTTACCATATACCTAGTTCGCCAAAACACAGCCTTACCATATACCTAGTTTCCAAAACCTATTTCCATCACTGGTCTAATGATAAAAAGGCAGCATAGCTCCATACCACCTACTACACCCATTATGGAAGAGTACTTTTATAAAATTGTCAACAGACCAAAGTTATGAAAACAGATATATCCAACTACAATTGAAGAAATCTGTGTGGCCGCACCTTTATTACTCGACAACAGGCCATCGTAAGAAGTTGACATTCGCCAGATTATATTAGTCAGCACACAAGGCAGTGTAGTGTCAAATTGTTTGGATCAGCATTTCGAGAAATCTAATAAAAATAGATAGATTATAGATCTTTCTTCATAGTTTCTATAAATTATCTCCTTTGACTTCCGCTCTTTAGAATTACCTAAATTCAGATATGTCACTGAAGAGAAGTGACCAAAATACTTTGAAGCCTTAGTTTCGTATGATGGATGAGAAATTATTTTACATGACAATTATGGCAGTCTGCTCCATACTCAATAAAGTCCAGCCCCTTCGGAACAGGCACTGCCATAGTAAAAATAAAAATAATTTTTCTTGAGAAATAGCAAGGAGAGAACCATTATTCTCTTTTACAAACAGTAATTACAGAGAAACATCTTGATAATGAACGGTAGACATAATTAATCACTGCTAACCACTACACTGGTTTAGGTTATTCATGTGTTCATTTATATGTATCTATTTATGTATCTATGTATCCGGACTCCGCCCAGCCCTAACCATTCATAGTAGAAACTTGAAATTTTTCACACACCTCAATGAGTAGGGAAAATATGTTCTTTGTTTTTTGAAACAGAGAGGGGGGTCAATATGCAATGTAAGTTTATGCTAAATTGGTCACTAGTGTGTGCCTGTTTGTTTTTTGAAAATCCAGACCTTTTTAGTGATCACAGCCCAACAAAAAGTGAGAGATGTAACTTATTCATTGATCACTCCTTTTTTCCAACTTTTTAATTGATCACCCCCAACACAGCATATATGGGTGGTGTGGGTGATTCATAATTTCCCTTGGAATGCTAGTTACTGGTGGAAGAAAAAATAAAAATAAAAACTTAACATCTGTACTACTATTAAATAAGCAGGATCCTTGGATCCAGAGGGCCAAGAAAGGGGGCTTGAGAGTTTCTTGGGGGGAGCCAAGAAACGTTTAAGTCAATACAATATGTCCATTAAAGAAATAGGTTGACTATCGTTTACCGATGGGTGAATATAGTATGACATACTAAAAGGGTTATAGCAGATGAAAACAGCATGGCTAAAAGACGAGGGTGTTTGTGCAGAGTATACAAGGGTAGGGAGAAAATTTATAAAATTCCTCTCAGTCACTAGCTGTTTTGTGAAGGGGTTCCCTAGAAAATTTAATTATTGAAAAAGTTTCCCCAAGTAGTTAAAGTTTAAGGACCACTGATTTAGATGATTGAATAAAGGCTCTAAGGGGAAAAAAATATTTGTCATGTCTGCATATCCAGAGTTATTGCTACAGAGACAATACAAGACTCATTTGTAGTACTAAGTAAAGATTTGTCTTCATTCACTTCTTACATTAGAATAAAAGCTTCCTTGGCCCAGGATTCATTCTGTAGCCACAAAAAAATTATATAATGTCCAGTCTGTGTGGGAGGTTAGTTGCCCAGGAAGCACTTCCCCATTGCACTAAAATGGAAGTTGTGGGTCACCCAACACCTTGTTGCTACAAAGACAATATAAGCCTCACTTGTAGTACTAAGTAAAGATTTTTCTTCAGGGTGGTGGCAGTAATTATAGAGGGTGGCGCAAAATAAGCTGAACAGTTTGTTTTCTCTGTAAACAATGGACCCTTCCACTTAAAGAGAAACATTGAAACAAGCAGAAAAAGTTGTCCGTAACTTTGAGTGGAAGAGTCCATTGTGTGACTGGTGGAAATTTCCATCATTTGTAGTTAATGGGTTAAAGTAAACAAAGGAGATGGGGGGGGGGTCATATAGCAGTGGATAGAAAGGAGGGGGAAAAAATATCAGAGGACATAGGTCTTATCTCATGTTGCTAGGAAATAACTTTCCTGGTTTGGGGAGTAACCAATTAGCACCAAGACAACAGCTTATCACTATTATCAGAAATTCCTTTGATAATCTTACTAATCTATGAGCTGAAGTAGTTCACTATACTTATTCTAGGGTCAAAAACCTGACACCATTATCTCATTCTAACTTTACATTTAGTAAAGATATTTGTGGACAATTATTCATATAGGTCTGGTCAGTCACTCAAAAGAAAGTCACATGACCAATATCTTTTGGCAGACGTATAAGGGTGATCAAATAAAAAAATTGGAAAAAGAGGCGATCAATGAATAAGTTACTTCTTTCGCCTTTTGTTGGGCGGTGATCATAAAAGTATAAATTTTCAAAAAAACGAGCGTGAACAATGCCGGTCACAAACTAAGGGACCAATTTCGCATAAACTTACATTGTAAATTGAACCCCCACTAAAAACTTATTATTTAAGGAGTAAATGTTTAAATTTTCAACCCTCTAGCTACATTGGTGCAGCCTGTACACATGACACATACATACATAGCCAAGCAGAACCACTTAAAAACTGAAGAAACCTATGTTGACAGTTTTGGTTGATGGTTTCTAATTATATACGAACAAGACTATGCTATCACTTTGCAAAACCTTGTACTTAAAGAGCATAGCATTCTTTTGAAGAGGCGGCTGGAAAACATGGCATTTGACCCCACCCCATATCAAGCCTTCTCATCGATGTCCAGAGGTTTTGAAAGTTGAAACCTTATAGTCAAGAAAGGATAATGGTGCAGTACAATTGTTTTCTGTTACTCCCCCTGAGAAAATGCTGTCTTCGTCCATCTGCAGTAAAACCAGAGGACACAGCCATAAACTACAAATTCAAACCACCACTAGTGTTAGAAAATATTTCCTCTCGGCAAGAGTGACAAACGTATATTAAGTGAAAAGACAGTCACATCCGAGAATATCAATATTTTTTTAAATAATCTTTATTCTGATATCGGACATACCAAATTTAACTACAATTTTTTCTTATTAGTTTAAACCCAGCCAAAATACACTGAAGGTGGCTTAATGACGCAATTAACTGCTGTTAAAAAAAAGCCTATTTCAAGTATATTCAAATATATCATTTTGCACTGAGAATTAAAAGAAAAATGATATATCGGATGCAATTAAAATGGGACTATTTGTTTATTTAACTAATTTATTTGAGTCTATATGGCAGACTGGGCTCTCTAGCTTTGGTTGTCAGCCAGTCTAGGAGACGGACCACCGATTTGAAAACCAGAAGTGGCGCTGGCCTATTTATATGTAAACTACCACTTTTCTGGCAACTCCTTCAGCCAAAAAGGCTGCCAGTTTTGACAGCTCATTGTACCACTGGAAAACAACCTTGGAGGCCAAGAGAGTGGGATCGTCCTTGTGCAACAACCCTCTATAAAAACATTCACACAGGTCGCTGTGCAGCACAGCCATCATCAGAATGATGGTCAACCAACTATTACACAGCAGTATTCAAACTGTGTTCCGTAAGACCTTTCCAGGGATTCCGCGAAACAAAGTGACATTTTCGCAATATACTCAATCCTTCATGGCTTTTACATGTCTTTATTTTTATTTCTTTAACACGAATACTTATTTTTAACAGTTACATTGAAATTAAAAACATCTTGGTTATTTACGTGACACAGACGCTGTTCAGTCAGTAGACGTTCATATGTCTATTTTTCCGCAATAAGCTTTATTCTTACTTTTCCATTCGAGTGTGTATGTTTTTATTTGGGTTTATACACATTGGGATAATTCCATAAATAAGGCCAAAATCCAATAGTTACATACGTATGTAAATATGTAATGTAGAAAGGGAAGCAGTTTTGTGAAGGGGTTCTCTAGAAAATTTAATTATTGAAAAGGTTTCCCAAGTAGTTAAAGTTTGAAGACCACTGATTTAGATGATTGAATAAAGACTAAGTAATAAAAATTTGTCATGTCTGCGTATCCAGAGTTATTGCTACAGATACAAGCCTGATTTGTAGTACTAAGTAAAGATTTGTCTTCATTCACTTCTTACATTAGAATAAAAGCTTCTTTGGCCCAGGATTCATCCTGTAGCCTCAAAAAAAATATATAATGTCCAGTCTGTGTGGGAGGTTAGTTGCCCAGGAAGCACTTCCCCATTGCACTAAAATGGAAGTTGTGGGTCACCCAACACCTTCATAACACTGTTCGCGGGGACTGGGCAATTTTTGTCCTCGCCCACATACATTCGTGTGGGCCCCCCTTTTAAACTCGACCTTGTGTCACATTCTGCCATCACGAGGAGACAAATAAATACCTACATTAGAAAAAAAGCAACACTGGAAATTTAATATAAACAGATGAAGTCCAACAATCAGAAGCAGTGAACATGTCTAAAGTAAATGTATTTGGAATAAGACAAATAAATTGCAAAGAAATATTTGTGGGAAGTCGAGGCCAGACGATCAGCTATAAAACAGAAGATCTGAATAATTTTAGCACAGAACTAGTTTCATTAAATTCTTTTCTTTTGCATCTAAAAATAAGTCATTTTCTATATGGTACCAGAATTGTTTTCAAAGTTTCTTGTATGTTATGTGTTATGTCATTTTGTTTAACGGCACATCAACCCTTCGTGGGTCATTTAGTGCCAGATTCAGTAGGTGGAGGGGGAACCCCATGGCTAGAGACTTGAAGGGGGAGAATCCCAAATCCTTGTCACTGAGACAAATGCCACGAGAACCGGGATAAAAGGGGGGTGGAGATCCCAAAAGCTTCTCGGGACGAATCCTAAGCATGCTAATGGTGATCGCCTCCCGACCAGCTGGCCAAGATATCCTGCGTAACTTCTCCCAGGACGATACCCGAGCATGCCACACGTTTCTCCGAACTTCGAGGCCATGCCGGTTTTGAAGAACAGATACTACACTTTTTCTTGTAGATATAGCATCTCAGGTTAAGGTGAACAAGGTACTAGGACTGATTAAGCATACCTTTCATTTTTGTTTCGATTCGTTTGAAAATAAAGCTAAATACAAAAATAGAAGGGCCCACAAGAAATGTTATGCACTGGGCCCCATCAATTAGCTTTTAATGAAGATAAATGTAAGGGGTTATATGTAGGAAAAAAAAATCTGTGTTACAATTACTGTATGAACGGAAATATACTAGATATTGTAAATGATGAAAGGGATCTTGGTATCATAGTAACTGATAAACTATCATTCTCCAGGTATATTGCCAGTGTTGCGGCTAAGGCGAACAGGGTACTAGGACTGATTAGGCATACCTTTTCATATATAGACAAGGACTCGTTCCTTATACTATATAAGACTTATGTCCGTCCACTCCTAGAGTACTGTGCACAGGCCTGGTCATCGTACTTGGAGAGAGATAAAAAGTCTAGAGATGAGTAACTAAGTTAGAACCAGAATTAAAAAATATGAGTTATGAGGATAGGCTAAAAGTGTTAGGATTAACATCGTTAGAAAATAGGAGAGATCGGGGAGACTTACTAGAAATGTTCAAGATTATGCATGGTTTAGAAGTAGTAAACCCTGATGTATTTTTTTTTTTACTAGAAAGGGGTACAAGGGACCGAGAGGCCACACATATACAGTAGAAGCAAATAGAAGTAGATTGAATATCAGAAAATTCTTTTTTAGCAATAGAGTGGTAGGACTTTGGAATAGATTACCAGAATATGTAGTGCTATCAATAGATGTAAATGATTTTAAGAAGAATTATGATGTTTATTACATCACTGCAAAAGCCTTAGATATTGTGTAAATATTATTGTTATGGTGTGTGCTTGTATATACAAAGTGTATACTTTTTTTTCCACACTAAAATTAAATTGTTCTAGTAATAGGCCATTTTAATATATTAAGATTTAAGTCTGATTAAAAGTTTATACTGATCTTAGTTACCCGATACAAATGTACATCATTAACTTGCTTCATAGCTCATTTTCTGATCAGTTCATTTCTTTGTGTGATTAATATCTGTGACAAAGCAGTAATGCATTAACTATTGATAAGAGTTGCAAGTTTTTTTTAATATTCTTAAAGAGGAAAAATGCAAACAAAACACTACATTTGAATTAGTTTGCACTTTGTAATCTATCAAATTACACTTTTGATGCTAGAAACCAGCTGCCACATACCTACTGGATATTAAAATCTTATGCAAAGTGGAGTCAGTATCAAGTGAAATGACAAGAACCTCTGCCAAATCCAAAATGAACATAGGAGGAGGCCATCTTGTTTTTTATTAAAATCATGGGATTGGCTCAGTGACAAGAGCAAGAGTTAGGTGAGAAGGAAGGGTTAGAAGACTTAGAGCCATACATATGGCAGTGCAAACAGTGCAGCTGCACAGGGCCCCAATACTTTAGGGGCTCTCAGAGGTGCCATGCTAACTTTTTAGGTGCCTGAGCTGATAAAAAACGCTTGCCTTCTCCAATAACCTTTCCCTCTCTCATATATATATATATATGACATGAATGGAGCAAGAAGTTACCCACTACATGAAATGAGCGGGTACACAAATTGGGTGTAATGTGTTTCGTCTTATTTATTTAAAAAAATTTTTTAACAGGTTCCAGAGCAGTGCTCCAGTGAATTCCAGCAGTACTTGCTTCCCTGGGGGCACCAAAAAATATGGCTTAAAAATATTTTAATGCTTCTAATTTCTGCGGGTAAAAAAGTGAAATGTCTCAACTAAACTTGTTTGAGGATTTATCATGTTACATAGAGATAGACCATTGTTGAACAATAAAGGACTAAGCATCATAATTTTATGAATATTTAATTTGAAAATAATAGCTAAATACAAAAATAGAAGGGCCACCAAGAAATGTTATGCACTGGGCCCCATCAATGTTAAATTCAGCCCTGAGACTTAGTATGCATTCAATTGGAAAGAAAAAGGATTTTAAACACAGCCAAATAAAAGGCAGCTTTATCAAATCAGCAGCATTCATACAAGATTACAAATCTATTAAGCATGCTGTCTCAGATTATCAAGAAGGAATTCCAGACCTTTGATTTCATTTGCTCACATTAGGATAAAGTTCTGTCAGGAGTCAAGTCAGACAAACTGCTATAAAAATGATATTCAGAATTCAATATTTGTAAAAGAGACTTCATAGAATACTTTTGTCAAAAGATGCAGACAAGCAGCTTCATTTCAATTTATCAAAATAGAATTTACAAACAGGGGAAATAAAACCTAAGGTTTATTTATATTGGACGTGTCGAGCGTCCGAGTGGGTAGCAGCACAGAGAATGGACTAGGCAAGCAAGTTCAAACTCCAGCTAGGACTGTTTGTGTTCATTCCACACTAACACCCTTGGGATAGGCATGAATCCATCTCTCCTCCCAGCCATGGGTAAAATAGCACAGGGTGAAGTGAGTGACACCACTTCAGGCGCTTGTCACTGTAGCAATATCATAACAACCAACCACAACCTTGTGATACATTCACATATCACAAATGGGCGAAGTAGTAATGTGATATGCAGAGTCAAAGCAGGGATTGCTGAAGCCGTAGCCAGCATAAGGACAAATTTAGATTTATTTAGATTTGCTTTGTGAAAGATTTTGAAAATTGCATGAAGGCTGAAGGATTGAAATAATGGCATCAAACATTGCAGAATTATGGCACAGTTCTTTTAAAACTGTATTGATCAAGATCTTTACTAAAATATGCTTTTATTTTGTAAACCAGATTTTTTAAAGAAAAAAAATCTAGTATTTACTTCATGTCAGTTTTGGTCTTGTGTTTCATTGCATCTCTGCAGGAAAAATTTTAAGTCAGCAGACAAGAAAAAAATTCAAATCTTACTATAATTCACCAAATGTCCCTTTTTTCATCTGTCTGTGATTGCATAACTCAAGGACAACTACAGCTATAGCCATCAAATTTTCTGTGGTTACTAATGTGACCCCGGAGCAGGTTTTTAGCATATTAGTTTTTTAAAATTCCAAAACATGTTTTTACTGAGGATTCAATTTACAATGTAAGTATAATGCTAAACTGGACCCTTACTTTGCGTCCATCAGATTAGCAAAAACTAATCTTTATCCTTTTGTTTATATAACCGTATAAAGTAGACATCTAGCTGAAAATCCCACATGGAGGGCAGGTTTTCAGATATTAATGAAAATTTAACAGTATGCAATTTTATGGTCTCAACTCAGTGTCTTTGTAAGAATTAAGATAAATACTAAAAGCCATAGTATTGAGTTTCTATTCAAACTGCCAAGCTTGTTGCTACAAAAGGTGACTTAAATGAATCATCCATCTGTGAGATTACAATGGTGTAAATGGCCTTTTAGATTTTTAATATCAAAGTGTTACTGCGTATTAGACCAAATAATGTTTTACATACCAGAACAGGACTTTTAATAAAATTCATGAAATACTTAATAGGTCAGACCTTACGGAAATATTAAGGTTTCTGACAAACTAGTGGCACCAGTTTATATCCTTTTACTGTAACTTAGAGTTGAAAAATAAACCCCAGATTTTATAAGGAAACCTTTCAGTTCCTGATATATTATCTTTTATAAAAAGATGGATGTTGAAAACCCACCCTAATGCCAGTTTAGTGCTTCTGTCCACACAGGCAGTTGCCCAGTGTTAGGGGACATCTGTCATGTGTCCGAGACAGAACTTTCCAAATACAAATGGAAAAATGAATAAATTAAACAGAATAAAAATAGTCAAAATTACCTGATATGAAGTCAGATTTTTCAGGAATGTCTGACAATTCAATACTTTCTGTTGTGGTGAAACCAAAAGAAACAATTGGAAAGGGAAATTCTCATGACTGACAAAAAACTCATTACAATTAATGCATTGTAATTTAAATTATTGATGTTCAGTATCAATCAGTATAGTTTAGTGCGCACACACACACACACTTCTCACTGTAAAACAAATACAATTGTTTTGTTTAATGGCACATCGACCCTTGGTGGGTCATTTAGTGTTGAATTCAGTAGGGGGAGATCCCATGTCCCTGTGACTAGAGACTTGAGGAGGGAGAATCCCAAATCCCTGTCACTGAAACAAATGCCACGAGAACCGGGATAAGCTGGTCAGTGGTCAAAAGCTTCCCAGGATGAATCCCGAGCATGCTAATGGTGATCGCCTTCCGACCAGCTGGCCAAGATATCCTGTGCAACTTTTCACCCCCAGATATCCGGAGACACCCGAGCATGCCACAAGGACCCCGAAGAGCCGTGGTTCTCTGAACTTTGAGGCCATGGCAGTTTCGAAGAACAGATACTACACTTTGATCTTAGCAAAAAAGTGTAAAACAAATAGATAAATAAGATAATACTATACTTTAAAAGATCAACAATATGAACAAAAGGGACAAAATTTCAGCATGAAATTGACACATGAAATTTTTTTCAAATCTGGTAAAAATCTGCATATTATTAGATTTTAATAAAATTTTCAATACTTATTTATTAATGGGTGAATTTAAAAAAAAAAAAATTTTCCATTCCAAATTTCGAAGAAGAACAATTTTTTTTCATATGATTGTAAGAATCATGAAAAAAAACTTATTAGTTTGATGATTTATCTATTGTATATAATGATGCTTTCGTTGATTTACACATTTTACAGATATATCCCTGGAGATACTAATTATGTTTACCTTTTTTAGAATATTATGCTGGAATGGAACTCTTACTTTGGGATTTAAAAAAAACAAACAAAAAAAAACATGAAAATTAAGTAAAATAATTTTCTTCTCAGAAATTTTTTAGTTTTATTTGATTAATTATCATTCAGGCTTTTGATCTGTGAAAACAATTTTTTCACTCAATATTATCTTAAAAAATGTTTTTCATCATTTTTATCGATTTATTCTGATATCTTATAAATCTTTTAAATGTATATTTTTTATTCTGTCTTTGTTCGACTGAAAATTATATAAAAATGTTATAACAAGGATGAATAATTAAATTTAGTGAAATGAAAAAATATTTACTGTCTGTATGCTTGAAATTCTTTTTCATTTTTGTACATTTCGTTCATACCTATTTAAAGGGCCCACTCTCCACACCCAGTCTTCAAGAATTAAATCAATTTAGATTTCCTCTTCAGAGAAAATGAACTAAGCTGTTGTTTCATTAGTGATGTTCATTATAAAGAGTCATCCATTTTGATGTCACATATGGGAAGCAGAGATTTTCATAGGCTTCATAAATATAAAATTGAAAATTTTCTCCAAAATCTTTTTTTGAGCATAGTTGTTCCCTTCAAGTATTTTTAAACAAGAACAGCCTGTTCAAAACCTGCAACATTGTTTACACAATTTTTGATAGCATTTGGCAACATTTGTTTCTGTAATAAAACTATTTGTTTACAATTGATTAAAACAAAAAATGAATAATGTAAAGCTGTTAAGAGATTAATAAAAAAAAAGAAGACTTTTTGAAAATGGACACTGACTGGTTTTCTCAAGCCTTGCTGCATTTTTGTTTGTATCTATTTGTGTTCCCCATAAGTTATGGGTCATGACTCTACACTTACAATATGAGATGTTAAAAAAAAAAAAAGCTTAAATTACGAAAGCTTTTTATTATATCACTTTTTTTTTTAATTTCGAGAATTGATTTTTAAGAAAAAAATAATTATATGACAGTGTGATGTAAAAAAGAAAAAATATTCCTCTTCGGCCACTCGCTCTATCTTTCCTTTCTTATGAACACTATTAAAGAAAAACTTTTTAGCTTCCATAGAGCTTGACTTTCGTCACAGTTAAAAACAAAATACTTATCTTGCTTAAGTCAGCTTTGATTTGTAACATCAAGTGAAAGGTGCAATGTGACTCACCTTTAGATGAGGGAAACGTAGGTATTTGGGGGGGGGATGTTCATATGAATAATTATTATACCGGAGTATAAAAAAGACCCTACCCCTAGTGACAGATCATCTACCAGGCCCCTAGGCTTAAGCTTTAGTAAGTTATTTCATCACGAGTTACTGTTGTTGCTGCAGTACAAAGTTCAAAAAGCATTACTTCTAAGTGTTTATATGTTTGGAGCCAAATTTAGAAAACAAGATAGTATTTGTAGTATAACTAGATATGAAATAAAATATATGCAAAAGTATTGCGATATCATCCAAAATACTCATGTGCTCACTCAAACAATTATTTTGCATTCGGATCCCCAGGTTTAAGCCTACTAAGCCTAATGGTAAACCCACCACTGAATTTAAGGACTAAATGAGTATTTGAAAAATGTCTATTGAATATTATTATCATTATTGTTTTGTTTAATGGCACATCGAACCTTGGTGGGTCATTTAGTGCGGAATTCAGTAGGGGGGGGGTGATCCCATGTCCCCGTGACTAGAGACTTGAAGGGGGTAGAATCCCAAATCCCTGTCACTGAGACAAATGCCACGAGGACCGGGATAAAGGGGAGGGGGGTCCCAAAAGATTCTCAGGATGAATCCTGAGCATGCTAATGGTGATCGCCTCCTGACCAGCTGGCCAAGATATCCTGTGCAACTTCTCCCAGGACGATACCCGAGCATGCCACAAGGACCCCCCGAAAGGCTGTGGTTCTCTAAACTTCGAGGCCATGGCGGTTTCGAAGAACAGATACTCCACTTTGATCCTAGCCACAGCCCATCTATTGAATAAGAATGATGTTAAGTCACGTTATATAACTCATATTGTTGTACTATATATAATGTACTACATATTGCAGTACAAAGTCCTAAAAGCATTACTTCTAAATGTTTATATGTTTGGCGACTAATCTAGAAAAAATAGTATTTGTAATAATCCAGATATGAGAAAAATATATGCAAAAGTACTGAAATATCATAAAAAATATTCATGTGTACACTCAATTGAACCATTTTTTTTCCCGACGGAAAAAAGAGCTGAAGACTATCATTCACTATGGTTGTCTGTCATTGTTGTGTCCTTTTTCTCAATTGGATAACTTCCTTATTCCTTAATATATTTCAATGAAATTTTCTATGTAAGGCTTGTGGAGAGATTCTACCAGGAGTGAGTTATGGCTGATCCGATTGTTTGTTTACATTTCATATGGTTATTTACATATGTCAACATGCAACTGAACTGCCAAGCCAATTAGAATGATAACTGTTATACAGGTTCTTGAGCACCTAATTACTGAAAATATAACGTTTTTAAGAATTTTATGGTTTGAATGAAATTTTTTAAAAAATTTATTTATTTTAAAAGAAATCTGGTATCTCACAGTTAGCAGTCCTAATAAACAACTAATTGCCACCGTTTTTTTTGCCAAGGGTCCTTTATACTTTTAAGATTATTTTGCTCACTGCCCCCACCCCCATTCTGGGCCCCAAGGCTTAAGCCTACTCAACATAATGATTAATCTGCCGCTGCATATCCACTTGGTTCAATTAGCTAATCTATAAAATTAACCACAGTAAAATTTCTGTTGTTGAAAATAAAAATCAAGTCCAGAATAATATAAGACGAGGTTCAAAGAGAGATGATATACACATATGTGAGTCTTTGACACCAACAGAGTCAGTGAAAAAATTAATGACAAGAGCAGAGCTAAATAGAACTGGAAGTCGAGTTCTCAATTCTTTTCTTGTTTTGAAAACAGGAAGTGCCACTACAGTGTAGGATAATTTATCTGGACAGGTCAATAAAAGCTTCAATAACAGTTTTTATATCCGGTTCCTCAGTAGAAAAAAGTAGTTTCTAAGGAATATTTGTTGGATCCTTTTGCTGTTAAACACTTAGGATCCAAGTGGTTTCATAGAATTTCTAGGAACTTGGTGTGTTAAGGAGTTCAGGGATTTGGATTGTTTTTTTTGTTTTTTTAAACACCCATCTACTTGTATAATGAACAGTGTGATTTTTTTTTTGTTCAGCAGCATGCCGTGTTGAGGGGTGATCAATTAAAAAATTGGAAAAAGGGGGTGATCAATGAATAAGTTACTTCTCTCTCCTTTTGTTGGGCCGTGATCACTAACAGTCTGAATTTTCAAAATACAAGCGTGAATGCTGCAAGGGACCAATTCAGCATAAACTTACATTGCAAATTTACCCGCCCCCTCACTAAAAACATTATGGGGGGAATTTAAAAAAAAAAAAAAACAGAACAAAAAAAGTTTCTAGACATAAGGAGTAAATGTTTTAAATTTTTAGCCCTCTAGCTCCACATGGTGCGACCTGTTCACAAGATACATAGATAGATAGCCAGATCAACTTAAAAACTGAAAAGTAAAGCATTAACCTTCCAAAATGGATCCAAATTCAGAAGACCAGAAATTTGCATAAATAAATCTAAAAAGCTGATCAGTTATTCTGTAGCAGATTTTAACCCATTAACTGCAGCAGGTGACAAAGAGTAATAGTTAACCATTGCAAGATAAAAGCCCTTGTCCATTGCAAGATGATCCATTGCAAGATAAAAACCCTGACTCTCAGATAGAACTGAGTTGCCATCAATCTTAATAAAATGAAAATTATTTTGAGTTAGCCATAGAACTTTCCGTCCTTCATAGTCATTCGGTTAAAGAATATCTAGTCAAAACATAGAAAAGAAGCTACAAGTCCTGACTGATAAGATTCAGTGATATCCTACTTCACAAGTATAAAATCACACAACCCCCCCCCCCCCCTCATATGGATTTGAGCATCTGTGGGAATAGTCCAGGAAGAGTTAAGATTTACAATTCAGTCTATTACCGGCAATAAGTGAGTATAGTACTCCAAAAGAATATCTAGACAAAACATAAAAAAGTCCTGACTTATAAGATTCAGTGATATCCTACTTCACAAGTATAAAATCAGTCTATATAACTGTCACTTCTATAAAAAGGAAATATTCTGATGGACCCCTATTTTTAGCATTTAGTTTTTAGACATGAACTACAATAAAAAGCAATTTTTGACCTTTAAAAGTCATATTTATTTCAAATGAATAACATTTATTCAAATTCTAATATATGGTACAGGTCTGTGTACAATAATTATGTTTTTCGATAGCTGTGCGACGGATTATGTATAATCCGTCCTTGATTGTAAGGGTAAACAAGAAAAAGAACAGACTGTTCAAAACCTGTGATGTTGTTTATACAATTTTTGACAGAATTTGTCAACATTTGTTTCTGTAATAAAACTATTTGTTTCCAATTGATTTTTAAAGTTCCCGTTAAAATGTCCAAAACAAAAAATAAATAATCATTGGATCAAAAATAAAATGAAAAATATTGTCCCAAATGAGCAATATAATTCATTGTAAAATGAAAAAGTTATAAATATATATATGAAGTGTATACATTAGTTATAAACACTGTATAGTCTGCTTTCTTTCATCTCAGGGATTGATTTTTAAAAAAGGAATATGATGTAAAAAAAAAAAAAAAAAAAAAGAAGTTATTCCTCTTTCTCCACACACTCAATCCTTCCTTTCTTATGAATGATATTAACGGATTCAAATTTTGGTCTGAATGAAAACCTTTTGCCATTCATAGAACTTTCAACTTTTGTCGCAGTTAAAAAAATTACCTGTTTATGCATGTTTAAGCACTGCCTGAAAATATTGGTGAATGTTTGTTTCAAATTAAGTTTAGTGAAGTACCAAAGTCACTTGTAGCAAGTATCAATATCTAGTGAACATACCATAATATATGGCAAGAAATCCAGAAGTTTTAGGTACATAAAACCTTCAATATTGAAACATCAAAATAAAATATTTGAACAAAAAATACTAATTATTTTATTATTTATTAGATGAACTGTTGTAAACTATTATTATTAATTTTTGACTGCTATTTACCATCATCTTAAATTTTTAGTTCTTTTTTTTACCACAACTTAAAGTTGTTAAAGCAGCTGGTGTGTTAAACATGGCTTCCCTCTGGCAAGAGGGACATGAGTTCAAGTCTCACCGAGAGCTTATTCTTTATTTCTGATCCTTGTTGTCTACTCTTAGTTAAGTTCTGATAAAAAAAAAAAAAAAAAAAAAAAAAAAACAACTAAGATATTAAGATTAAGGTAAATAGTAGTCAGAAATTAAGGCAATCTTTGCAATAAGGCACTTCGGAGTATGGCCATTTTGAATGGCTAAAAGTGGCTAGATTTTAAAAATAAAATAGCTAAAATTGGGTAGATTTAATTTCCAGGTAACTGTATATGCTCCAAAAAGTATAAATATACAACGTATTGATCAGATATTAACGTTCAATTAACATTATTCTTGATCTAAAAGGGTACCATTCTTTATATCTATATAGAAATATTTTATTTATTTATACTTTTTGGAGCCTTTGTATGAGTTTTTGGACCATATACAGTTACCTGGAAATGAAATCTACCAAATTTTAGCCATTTTAAAAATAAATCTAGACACTTTTAGCCAATCGAAATGGCCGTTCTCCGAAGTGCATTATTGCAAAGATTGCCAAAATCTATTCCTATAAACACAATGGTTTGTGGCTTTGTAACGCTAAGTTGGTCACGCTACATTTATGTCCATATCTATGTGTGTAGACCAGCTACAACTGTCATATTTTGCATACATAGCCCCCAACGTATGCCAGAATACAATGGTATTGATATAAGATTTGCATCTGTAAAGCAGATTTTAGACTTTAAAATCTTTGTGCATTAAGTGGAAGATCAATAAAGTGGGGGATCAGTTTACTATTGTTATGAAGTGATGAACTGATCCCTCTAGGATTAATACACCTTAGCGTAAGATGTTCCTGGACATGAAGAGGGGGATTGGTTTTCTATTGGTAATTTGTGATGAACTGATCACCCCCATGATTAATACATCTATAGCTTCAAGTATGCAAGTGTTTAGACCAGACACTTTTAGTATTTTGTATGGTAGATATGGTTAGACAATGTGGAAAAGAAAGAATGGGAGAAGCGTGTTACATCTCAAACATGTTTATTATCATGAAGATAACCTTCATTCTTTTCCACATTGTCTAACCATATCCAGCATTCTGTCAGATTCCCTCACATCCATACAACACAATATTTTGTATACAAACCCAAAATTATGTCTGAATAAAATGGTATGAAATTTACGAGATTTTATGGTACAGCTAAATATGGATGACCAGAAGAGAGAAAACTTGATATTATCGAAAATGTACAAGTATACGCCCAGTCATTTGATGGGTAATATTCTAGTTAATAATAATAATGAAAAATATTAGCTAGGCACTGACCATAATTTACTTACAGTCTTGGGAGATCAAGTTGGAGATCTTTCTCTTCTCTGTATGAGGGAACATTCCAGAAGACATTTTCAGGCATAAAATTACCTTAATCCAAGTAGAAAGAAAACATGGAAGTTTAAGAACAAGTTTGATAATTTTGTATCAAAATAAAGCTAAATGAGAAACCCTCGGATTAAGGTAAGTTTTTGCCTGAAGATGGCAATCCAGTGAGCTGAGCTGAGCAAGCCTCTACAGCTGGTTGCACATTTTAGGGATACCTCAATTCAATATATAGATATTAGTTGCTGCAAAAATAATTGCAAGTTTTTCAACATCAACTTTAAAGCAGTATATCTCAGCTTAGAGTAAAGGTTATTAATCAGAATAAGAACCGTCAGAATCTACACATTTTTGCCAACTAGAAACAAGTCCATTTATTCCAGAAGCATACAATTGTGCGGTTCTGGAATTCTTTGAAGGCGTTTTGAGCTGCTGTTTGGTTGTTGAAAACCTTCCCTTGCAGGAAGTGGTCAAATTGCCAACCACCAAACAGTGACCATAATCTTCTTTTGATGGACGTTTGGTTTGGTGCTTCACTTCTGTCCAGCCACTGCGCGAACGCTGTCGATTGGTGTACAGAATCCATTTTGTCACAGGTCACAATCCGATCAAGAAACGGACCCTTTTTGTTGTGCAAAAGAAGCACAGAGCAGACTTTGTAACAGCAGATTTTTTTGATTTTCATTCAGCTCGTGCTGCACCCGTTTGTGAAACTTTTTTGCTTTTCCAATTTGGTACAAATGTCGAACAACTGTTAAATAATCGAGTTGTTGTGGGATGTTGTCTATCGCACAAGGACATCCACAACCTGCCTCATCTTCAAGGCTCTAGTCTCTGTTTCAAAATCTTTGGAAACAATATTGAGCTGTACGTTCGTTGCCGCTCCCCTGGCCAAATACTTGGTTGATATTGTGCACAGTTTCCACTGCTTTATGTCCCATTTTGAATTCATACAACAAAATAGCTTGAATTTGCTTTTTTTCCATCTTTGATTTGACAGTCCGAAATAAACCAGAATAAATAGTGAAAAGAAAATCTTCAGCTTAAATAAATAGAGCGAAATCCATGCTTTAAAATGGTATATTCCATGAACATAGTTAAATAATAGCTTATTCCAAAATAAGCATTGATGTTTAAAATAACAAAAACTGCAATTATTTTTGCACCAACCTAATACAATGAACAGTTTTGGCTAATTTGAACGTACAAACAGATAAACAGATTGAGAATTTTAGTAGTATATATAATGAGGGAATGCTGTTCCCCCTCCCAAACAATGTACGAGAATGCACAGCACTACACTGGAAATGCTTCAGTTTATTATATGAATTCCCTGCTCCAGAAAAACTGTAGTTTTAGAAAAGCCTCTTAAAAGAGAGCTTTCCTGAAGTATGTGCATAAATTAAAGATATAGAGCCTTAAAGATAACATTAAGCATTTTTATATCTATATATTGTGTCAGCAGCAATAAATCTAAGTCTGGCACCAGGAAACATTGCTACTCTTCACAAAATTTAAATGTTCTTCAATTATATCACAAGAGGTAATTTAAAAATATTAAGTATGGTCCTTCAACACACCTGTAAAAGGTGTTAAGAGAAATATATTGAGCAAAGAGAAGACCACAGAAAAATATTTAATACTTGTAAGATCTTAAAGTGCTTACAGTTTTATGTAGTACCAGATAGACTTTATCTTAGAATAAAGAGATTTTCAAGAAGTTAGTACACTAAATACACTGGTAGAGAGGGAGGTTAGTCTTATTTACTAATAAAACCAGAAAGTAATATATGATCTTAGAGTTACAGATTTTTAGCACTAGAATTGACAAAGGAATAAAGCAAAAAAAAAACAAAAAAAAAAACAACTAAATAAATTTATCACAGAACCAATAAATAAAAAAAATGTATAAAGAATAAGATGGGAGACATCTTACTTATATTAGATGAAAAACAAAATAGTTGTTTTTAAAAAGATTAATTTTTGATTATTTGTTTATTTTATTATTTATAAAGTTTCTTTAAGTAGACTAAAAAAATGTTCAAATTGTGCGTTGCCCAAGCCGGGCTGCTGTTTGCAGTCCAATACCATTTCTTCCACTTTGAAAAGTCAGATAGAGAGAATAGACAAATTGCAATAATTTCCAAAGACTTCGAAATTATGTGAGGAATTAAATTTTGAATCACTCATGTAAAAAGCTAAGTTTTTGTTGAGAATGGATTCCTAAACTAAATTTTAAATAACCTTTTCAATAAATTGTAAGTCTCAGAAATATTTATAGTAATACTACAGTTTAGATTCAATTTCTAGGGGCTTGTTTGTGCTCCAAGTCATAAAACTAGAATATCAGGCAGATTTACATACAAATAATTCATGTAAATCATTCAAATTACTCCATAAAACCAGTTCCTTGGTTTTTTGTTTTTTTTACCCTATCTTGAAGCATTATGGTAGTAATAAATCAAATAATTTATATAAATTAAAGTTCTTATTTGTTTGTAAAGCTGCCAGAGATTCTATCATTTTATGATTAGTAGAGCACAAAAAACAAAGAAACGACCCCTTGAACAGCATAGTTCAGATGCAAGACTAAACTAGTATTACCTTTAGGAATTTTCATTGGAATAAGAAATGCAAAAAGCTAAGTTTTTGTAGTTAATTATAAAATTCCTAAACTAATTTAAAATAACATTTTTCAATAAGTTGTGAGGAATTCCCAGCTTTCTAATGTACCAACTGTAAGATTAAGAAATATTTAAAAAGGAAGAATAATGGAGGTCTTCATGGTGAGATATCATTTTATAAAAGAATTTGGACAAACCTTGGCAGTCAATACAACAAAAGGCAGCCACTGTTACTGAGAGAAATCTGACAGTCAAAAGAAAACTAATTATAATGGTACAGTCCAGATTAGTGTAATAAGTTCTACCATCAGACTATTCCATTAATTAGCAGTTACTATACATACCAACAGTTTAAATAAATAAACATGTTTTAAAAACTAAAAAAAAAAAGACATTCTGATTATTTTATTTCCCAATATTAATAGGTCCTTCAAAGAAATAATAATATTTGAATAAGTTGATAATTAATTTTTTACCTTGACTCATAAATAAATCTTATGTCGACCTAGTACATGTTGAGTTTCACACACAGCCTCAAGGCATTTATAATGATATTAGAAACTGTCAACCAAAACTGTCAACATAGGTTTCTTCAGTTTTTAAGCTGGTCTGGCTGGCTATGTATGTATCATGTGTACAGGCCACACCAATGGTGCTAGAGGTCTGAAAATTTAAATATTTACTCCTTATCATGTCTAGAAAAAAGGCATTTTGTTTTTTTTAAAATTCCCCCAAAATAGGTTTTTTGTGTGTGTGTTCAATTTACAATGTGATTTTATGCTAAATTGATCCCTTAGTTTGTGTCCGACAGCATTCCTGCTTGTTTGTTGAAAATTCAGACTTTTTAGTGATCACTGCCCAGCAAAAGGCAAAAGGAATAACTTATTCATTGATCACCCCTTTTTCCAATTTTTTAATTGATCATCCCCAACACGGCATGTTGCCAAAAGATGTTGGTCACTTGACAGTATCTGTTGAGTGACTAACTAACCAGACCTGAGCGTATAATACAGTGCCGTAGACGTCATTTTTGGATTGGGGGGGGGGGGCACATTTCCATTTTCTCCTAAAAGATTTAGCAGCGTGATGCAGTGCTGCTATTTGATATTTGAAGTGCACAACTGGAATGTTTCCACATAAAAACTTGTTCAGCATTCAAAGGCACCGAAGGTTATAGTTTAGTTAGTGCAAAGGGACCCCGATCTCATGCCTTTCTAGATGGCTGGACAATGTCTTTTCCGCTTTGAAAAATATATATACAAAACTACCTAGTTGCGCGCCTGATAAAAAAAAGGCCTTTAATATTATATAAATTCGGTGTTGAACTGCTCACAACTGCACTAAAACAGTGAGTCGTATTATGCTTGGAAAATTATTTGGAGGGCACGTGCCCCCTCCAGCCCCCCAGCGTCTACGGCCCTGTAATAGTTATTTACTAATCTTATCTTAGGCCATAAGTATGGAGCACCCAGTAAAGATCAAACTCATAACTAAATCATAATGTTGAGGCACCCATAGGTGTATAATACAAGAACAGACTCTGTTAAAAACCTGCGACGTTGTTTACACAATTTTTGACATTTGTTTCTGACATTATTGACAAAATTACAGAATTTCATTAAAATTTCAATATTTCATCAAAATTACAAATGCATTTCTATTGTAAAATTATTTGTAATGCATTTTTTATTTAAAAAGCCCTATTCTGTCAGTAACACATGCCTTAATTCCTGACCACAGACAATTCTTTTCTTCCTGATTTTCAATGCATTTCTATAGAAAAATCATTAGCCTGGCATTTACTTTATAATATTCCCCTTCACTTTTGACCCCTAAAAGGGGAGAAAATGAGTCCTGGGCAAAAACTAACTTACAGAAAAAGTGTGATCAGAATAAGTTCTCTTATGACATCACAACGTTCTATTACAACATCATGAAAAAGAGGTCAGAAATATAAATAATATAAAAATCTCTTGTCCCCCCCCCCCATCTCTCTATGGATGCTTTTAACCTTTTCCAATTTTGGTCTGAAAGAAAATGAATTTGGCTTTCATAGACCTTGCAATGTTTGTTGTATCTAATAAACATAATTGAAACAATTTTTTCATTTGTAAATGTAACTGTGCAGGATTTGTTGGTGTGTCTAGGATTACCTCAACAGACTTAGAATAAGACCTAATGGAATCACATGTAAAGTAATGTGTAAATCTATATCATAATAAGCAAAGTGTCCACACACTTCCGTCTGTCACACTTCCGTCTGTCACATTTCCGTCTGTCACATTTTACACTGAAAGGTGTGGAATGTGGAGGGGTTCTGAGAATGGAATCGCAACATATAGACTGCAAGGAGGGCAGGGAGAAGGAGAGAGAAGCAGGGTAGTCGTATGCAAAAGGGTAGGAGGTGAAACATAAAGATAATTGTTAAAGGAGAACGACTGAAATCAGCTGTTGAGAAAAGAAGAAAAGCCAGAAAGTAAAATGAGGTGGAATTGAATTCACTTTCAAGTGTCTGTGAGCGGAATATTTGGTTAAGTGCCAGGGTTGATCATTTCAGGCAACTCCCATGAGTATTTTCAGTTTTTCAGCAGCGCTTTAGGTTTCCATCCCTAGGTATATCCGTTAACAAAGCAACAGGTGTTTCACTAGTTTTGCTAGAAAAGTTCTCTCCTTTCTTGTCGCTCGGAGACCAGTCAGATGAGGGGGGGGGGCTTGCATTTTTTTAGTGTAGTGTAGAGATCAGTCTCCTCCTTAGAAGGATTAACAGGGAGGTTATCTCCATGATCCCCAGCTGATTACAGCACCTGGTATTCACAGATGGTCACCCATCTAGGTATTGACCAGGCTCGACGTTGCTTAACTTTGGTGATCGTAAGAGAACTGGTGTGTCAAATGCGAATTGGCTGCGACATAGAAAAGTTAAACTGCTTGTACCAGTCAATAAGATTTTCTTTAAGTCTTCAAGTGTAATGAAATGCACTCTGTGTTCATGTGTACACATGTTTTGGGGCGTATGTGACCAAAGGACCATATCGGGTTACCGGGGTCAACCAACGTAGGTTAGAATCAGTTAGAATCGGACAGAGAGGCAAGAGATCAACAAGTGAAGAAGCTTCCCTCTTCGCCCTGATGGGTGAAGGAAGTAGGGAGGGGAGAGTAAGAGGAGGAAGAAGCCTTGATTTTTGAATTACTAGCATCACTGGTTGTGATTCAGCAAAGTGACCACTCATTTAGAAAATTAACTGAAGCAGAATTCGATGCCTCAAAGTGATCTGCGAACCGACCCGGAATCGAAGCTATGTGAACGGGAATAAAGCGAACACACATTTTAAAATGAAAATACTGAATTTTGTCGTCTTTCTCTCCACCCACGTGGGAGAGCCCTTTTCTCCAAATTTATTTCCCTACACAGAATTTTGCTCCCGTAAATGTGCAGCCCCAGAACGAGACGTCTTCTCTATCTCTCACCCACACATCGGCAGGAAGAAACACAGGTCGGCATAATCCAACACAAGTTCCAATGTTGAAAAATGATATTTTATTGAATTTTCCTTTGTTTGGACCCTGTGATGTACTAAAAAAGGAGCTAAATTTGGTAATTAGGAATTGGAGATGGTGTGAAATTGCATTATCAGAAAAAAGATCGGAAATAAAGAATAAGCTCTCAGTGAGACTCAAACTCACATCCCTTTTGCCTCAGAGAAGCCTGGTTAACCATACCAGCTGCTCTTACTGACTGAGCTACGAGAACCCTACAGCTGGCAGAAGATCAAATCTAAACTTTAAACCTACCCTTCATTCATCCAGATCTCTCTTGGCACCATACTTGTTATTGTTTTTACACTAGTAGTATTAGGCTTTGTGTGAAAGCTTGAGACATCATGCAGTCTTTCCTATTAATCAAAAGCACATAATAGAAAAAACATTATGTCTGTTAAATTTTAATGCTTGTTTCTTGATGAGGTACTTTTTGATTGCAGGACGGTATCTAGAAATTCTAGAAAGTCCGATTGAACAAAAATTTGAAGCATTCTAACAATGTCAAAATAGCTTCACAAACTATCACCACAAAACTTACTGCAGTCTCTTTATTTCATCTGTTGCTTTTGATTGCTAGGAAAGACTGCATGATGTTTCCAGCTTTCACACAAAGCTCAGCTGATCTTGTGAGAAAAAAACGCTGATTCATTTTAATACTGATTATCATTAACTGCATTGAATTATTCTAATTTTTTTCATCAGAAGGTTGCTGGGTCGGTGAAGGTCAGTAAACAAAATGATGCCAGTGAAAATAATGACTTAGAAATTAGATTGAGCAGAAATGAATGGAATTTAAACAGATTAAAAATAGGCAAAATGTGATTAGATATTTTTTACATTTGTTAGTGAATCATTAAAGAGAAAAGCTGCATGATTCCCAGTGCTCCAGGCAAGCTGAACTTCGGTGCCATTTAAAGTATAGTATTATCTTATATTTATTAGAAACTATCAACCAAAACTGTCAACATAGGTTTTGTCATAACCTCTGGACAACAGGAGTTAGCTTGTGTTATTTTTAGAAGCACTTTCTGTTTGTCTAAACAGTTGACCCCGGCTTCAACCTCAGTGTCTCGAATTTGCCAGCTTTTAGGTAAAATCACCAGTCAGAGTCAACTTGTGGACAAGACTGGTCGCACCTATTTGGCGTCTCCTAAATCAGGCCATATCTAAAGATCAGCTAAATCTTCTAAATGCTAACCACACTCTATTCTATTTTTCCTCCCTATTGTCTCAACTACTAACCAGTACTAAAGCCACTAACTAATGCTAATACTTAAGAAGAAACAGATGAACTGAAAGAACGGACTGATCACCTTGTGTTTCTACATAGAAAAAAAGGTAGGTTGTCTTTTATATATCTAGAAAAAGAATTTGTTTTCTTTTTGAATATCACCCCCCTAAATAAGTTTTTAGTTAAGGGTTCAATTTACAATGTAAGCTTATGCTAAATTGGTCCTTAGTTTGTGCCTGGCTGTGTTCACGCTTGTTTTTTTGTTGAAAATTTGGACTTTTTAGTGATCCAGCAAAAGGCGAGAGACGTAACTTATTCATCGATCATCCCTTTTTCAAATCTTTTGATTGAACACCCCAACATGGCATGCTGCTAAAGATGTTGGTCATGTGATGGTTTCTATTGAGTGACTAACCAGACCTGTTTATTCATGTTCTACAGTGAGAAAAATAAATATCTAGGAATTAAAAGTTTATTACAATAATCAGGTAAAAGAAAAGAGTTCCGACACAGCATTAGAGTTCAGATCTTCATTTGATGAATATAACAGATTCATTATTATAACAAGGAGAGGGTGTCCATTTACTTTACTACTTGACAGTCACCCCCTAGCACTTGGCGTGTTGGGCAACCTTGAGCCGGCCCTGGAGAGAGAGACTTGCTCAGCATCACTCTCACTCCCTAATTCCATTCTCATTTTATAAGGATCATTTTAGTTGTGGATTATAGCAAAGAAGGTTTATACAGTATTATCCTTACTTTCTTTCTGAGGATCATGGCTTGCATGTATATTGGAGTATAGTGAAGGAGAATTGCTAAGCATCACCCTCACTATTTCCATTTTCATTCATGGGATTGAGATTTGCATGTGCATTGGATTATTCTGAAGGAAGCTTGCATAGTATCACCTCCCTCACTCTTTCTTCTTCAGGGTAATGTACTCCAATACATACTTATATGCAGTAATACCTCAGTTAGCACTCTAGATACATTCAAAAGAAATACAGCGCTAAATGAAACAGTGCTATACAGGGTCTTTATCTCTCGTTTCTCAAGAGACAACTCCCAATGGAGTATGAAGCCCGGTGACGAAGACCCGGTTTCTGTTGCATGTGTCAGCTTAGTGATCCTTGCAAGTTTCAAATCTGGTTGAGACCAGGGCTTTTATTCCTACAAGTTTTTATGACCACCCCCTTGGCAGGATGCAAGTCCACCGAAAGGATACCTCCACTCTAATCACACAGCTTAGAGTGTACTCAATTAGCTGCTGAGTGCACAGGGAAATTTGTCCTAATGAAGAGTTTTCCACACTCTTTGCTCATAACGGGAATCAAACCCAGGACCTGTTAAGTAAATATCATGAGTTATTCCCCTTATGCAGAAGAGTTTCTATCCACTTCAGCTAAGGGGCGCTGTTTTACGTTCTGGTCAACAAGCAGCCATTATTGCATTGTGTTATGAGTAGAAGAAAGAGCTTGGAAGGACACATGTGTTTGGTTGACCGCAGCCATTATATGAATAAAGGATCTCTGTAAGTACCTCTTCTGTTTGCATTTTTAATCTGTTAATATCTGTCATTAAACCAAGCTTAGGACCTTCTGCATGTGAGGCAGACATGCTAACCATTACACCATCTGAGAGGATGCAGGGTCTTCATAATAGAGATTGTGCCAGCAATCA
>VCCN01004113.1:4803050-4813319 GCA_006491835.1 Architeuthis dux | reverse complement strand
ATATATATATATACACACACATACTCACACACATGTACATATGCCTAGCCATCCATATTTACAGGTATTTATATAGATAAATAGGTATAAACACATATGAGGAAATAAGTAAGACTTGAATTGATATTTGATATGAGTTCACAAAGCACAAAGGCTTCCAAAATAGAAATATTCATTCCAAAAATATTGCAGAGTACATCAACAAAATATATTTTTAAACTGCTATTATTTCTAAGGAGAATTCTCAGAGTTCCACTCTTGAAGGAAGAATTTGAATTGTATTCTAAGGAGATGCCAAGAGAGTTGGACCTGTTATTCTTCAGTCTCCAGAACTAAAGATTCCAAGCTGTAAAAGCCAAAACAATAAAGTAATGGAAAAATAATTCAAACCTGTTGCTAAAATAATGTTTCTTCGCATTCTTATTCATTTGGTTGTTGATTAAAGGAGATGCTTAAACAGTATCCAGTATGGATAAATGATTTCAAAAGTTATTCTTTTGTACAATCCAGATAATTTGTGCGGTGTACTCAGGCTGAATGTAACATTTTTAGAACATTTTTTAGAACATTTTATTTTAGTGTGAAAAAAAGGATGCAATTTGTATATACAAGCACATATCATAACAATCATATGTACACAATGTCTAGGGCCTTAAACCTTTTGCGGTGGTGTAATAAACATCATAATTCTTCTTAAAATTATTTACATCTGTTGATAGTATTACATATTGGTCAGTAATCTATTCCAAAGTCCTACCACTCTATTGCTAAAAAAAGAATTTTCTGATATTCAATCTACTTCTATTTGCTTCTACCATATACGTGTGGCTTCTCAGTCCCTTGTACCACCTCTAGTAAAAAATACATCAGGGTTTACTACTTCTAAACCAGGCATAATCTTAAACATTTCTATTAAGTCTCCCCGATCTCTCCTATTTTCTAACGATGTTAATCCTAACACTTTTAGCCTATCCTCATAACTCATATTTTTAATTCCGGTACTAATTTTGTTATCTCTCTCCAAGTACAGTGACCAGGCCTGTGCACAGTACTTGAGGTGTGGACGGACATAAGTCTTATATAGTATAAGGAATGAGTCCTTGTCTATATATGAAAAGGTATGCTTAATCAGTCCTAATACCCTGTTCGCCTTAACCGCAGCACTGGCAATATAGCTGCAGAATGATAGTTTATCAGTTACTGTGATACCAAGGTCCATTTCCTCATTTACAATATCTAGTATATTTCTGTTTGTACAGTAATTGTAACACGGATTTCTATTTCCTACATGTAACCCCTTACATTTATCTTCATTAAAAGCTAATTGATGGGGCCCAGTGCATGACATTTCTTGGGGGCCCTTCTATTTTTGTATTTAGCTATTAGTTTCAAACAAATCAAAACAAAAATGAAATGATTACCATGATTAAAGATGACAGGACACAACACATACTGAAGGAAACTACAGTGGAGAAAGTATAGACAACTCATTTAACTCCACATATACAAAACAAAGTGAATAAAGCAAATAAAACACTCTGTTACATAAGACACTCATTTAAATTCATCGATGAGGAGAGCTTCTTACTGCTGTACAAATCTCTGGTAAGTCCTCATCTGGAGTTTGCTTCCTGCATATGGTCTTTTAACCTGAAGTACAACTCAGATGCCATAGAAAGAGTTTAGAGTAGAGCCACCAAGATCATTCCAAGATTGGGAAATATATCCTACACTGAAAGATTAAAACAACTTAATCTATAAACCCTTGAATACAGAAGAAAACGTGCTGACCTACTAGAGGTCTATAGAATCCGGAACAACATACATAGAGTTGATACTGACATTCATTGCTCAAAATGCCCTGATAAGAAAATGCTGATTTCATCTATGTGCAGCAAAACCAGAGGACACAGCCATAAACTACAAATTCAGACCTCCACTGGTAATAGACAAATTTTCTCTCAAGAGTGGCAAACGCATGTAGCAGCCTAAGTGAAAAGACAGACCCATCCGAGAATATCAATATTTAAAAAAATAATCTTTGTTCTGATATCGGACATACCAAATTTAACTACCATTTTTCTTATTAGCCCAAATACACTGAAGCTGGCTTAATGACGCAATTAACTGCTGTAAAAAAAAGCCTATTTCAAGTATATTCAAGTATATATATATATTTGAATGGAAATTGAAAATCCTCAGCTATATTGTAAATGGCACCTAAAATGTGTCTATTGGGAAAAAGTTGCCAAATCCTTAATATAATTTGCGAGATGTCAAAGAACAGGTGCATCATATTAAATTTATGCTAAATTGGTCCTTAGTTTGTGTCCGGCAGTGTTCACGCTTGTTTTCTGAAAATTCAGACTCTTTTAGTGATCACTGCTCAACAATTTATGTTTCAAGTCTGTGACAAAAAACAGAAAGAGAGGAAGGAGGTATTGTGAACACATGAACACAAAATGCTATTCTGCTGTGTGTGTGTGTGTTCATTATGCTGCTGGCTACTGATAATATAACTACAACTACTACTACTGCTACTGTTTTTGATGTTTCAATCTCAGTTTTTTACCCAAAATGAATAGAAGAATTTAGTTAACAATACTTTGCATTAATCTTTCAAATTACTGTATAAACATACTGACACAGAATACAGCTTTAGGTATACCATTAGCAAGTCCTACTGTCTCAGACATGACAGGTGACCCCTAGCGCTTGGTGCCCTGGACAACTGCCTGTGTTGCCGGTACATAGGGCCAGCCATGTATATAGGCCTGTTATTGGCCCAAACTGCCCATTCCTTGGACCACTAAATGTACCTTACATACCTTATATCGATCAGTAGATATCATGCAGTAATTAGACTGATGTAGGTTTCTACCAATTGTTTTTATGATGAGGGTGGGTTATAGAAAGGAGCAACAGGCATTTACTAGTGGGAATAATACTTATGATGTAAGTTTCTAGAAGCCACAAAAACTTGTCACCTTTGAAGAGCTTTAAATTTACTTAGTTGTTCATAAGTGGTTTGAGCTAAAAAGAAGGTTAATGATACAAAGAGATGTATTTCTAATTTCTGAAGCCATTATCACATCTACTTCTAATGAAAACCCTAAGGAAAATTATTTAAAAAAGAAAAGAAAAAGGAACACTTAAAAGATCTGCGCTAAGTCGGAATATCTCTTGGCCTTAATTAAAAATGAATAATAAAGATAATAAGTAGAGAGTCATCTCAGTGCATTTCGAGTCTGGGTCAATTGTGCTTTAGTCAAGCCGACTCTTGACTGAGTGATTCAGAAACTCTTTCTTTTCTTATCTAATTTCAACTGTTCAGAAACAAAAGAAATTCATTCTTTAGTTCCGAAGTCACTAAAAAATCGGATGCTAAGTTCATTTTACTCACTTCTCTTGTTTAAAAACACATTTGATCGTTTATCTTCCGAACTTCTAGTGACGACTTTGAGCTCCTTTTACTTGAAACTGGCGCAAGAAAACAGTTCTTCACTGCAAGAGTGACAGCGGACTGGAACTGCCTGAGTGAAGCTATGGTCACTGCAGAGAATGTGAACACTTTCAAGACTAGCCTAGAGAGGGAATGGTCAAGCAGAGACAAATATTGTTACAACTTCTCCTACTAAACTATGTAACCCACGCTCATCATAAAAGATCAGGGGCTGGGAAACAATTGGTAGAAACCTATGTTGGTCTAATTACTGCATGGTATCTACTGATCGATATAAGGTATGTAAGGTACATTTAGTGGTCCAAGGAATGGGCAGTTTGGGCCAATAACAGGCCTATATACATGGCTGGCCCTATGTACCGGCAACACAGGCAGTCACCCAGGGCAGCAAGTGCTAGGGGTCACCTGTCATGTGTCTGAGACAGTAGGGAAAATGAATAAATTAAACAGAATAAAAACAGTCGAAATAAGGAAATTCCTGATGTGAAGTCAGATTTTTCAGGAATATCTGACAAATACTCTCTGGTGTGGTGAACGATTGACAAAAGAAGCTCAGTCAGGCATAGCTAGTTTGGTGATATAGAGTGCTCATAATAGCTGGGACCCAGAATAGATGGGACCCAGAATAGCTGGGACTCTAAATTGGTCACTTTGTGCCCGTTTTTTTGTTGAAAATCCAGACCTTTTTTTAGTGATCACAGAACAAGAAAAGGTGAGAGAAGTAACTTATTCATTGAACACCCCTTTTTCCAAATTTTTAATTGATCACCCCAACACAGCATATATAGGTGGAAGTGATTCATAATTTATTATCATAATATTATCATATATATTTTCAAATGTATCATTATCAAGGTGTTTTATAGTGATTGAGGCAACAGTTGATCTCAGGTGGTTAAGTTTATTAGAAATTTAATATAGTATTGGTTTGTAAATATTTTTCTAAGATTGATTGCTTTAAATCATCTAATAGTGATCTTCTTTGATTATGTTTGTTAACAATTTTATTTTTAATATTTTATAAAATGGTTTTAATTTTCTAATATATATTATTTATTGCATATATTAGGTTGTCTCACATGAAATGTCCTTTTTGTGGCATTTGACTTTATGATTGTGATTTCAACAATTTCTGAAGCATAAAATGTAGTTATACATATTCAACTGATTATACAACATTAGCTTTATTTTAAATGTTCAACTCATGATTCATCATATCAATTTTAATAAGATAATCCCTCATTCTTGCAGATGCTGTCCTCAAAGGAAATCAGACTATTGTTTTTGTATGAGTTCAAACTCGGTAGAAATGCTGTTCATGTATCAAGAATAGCAATTCCAAAATTGGAATGGGAACTTGCTCAGAAAGAACAGTGCGACATTGATTTCACAAATTTTGTTCCGGAGATATGAGCCTTGATAAAGACCCTCGAGGATGTCATCAATCAGTTGTTGATAATGAGAATTTAAGGGATGTTGTGGAAATTGATCCAAAGACAACTTCGAGCTCTTGCTCAAAATTTACAGATCTCAAAAACAACATATTTTTCCTTTCATAAACGACCATTTCATGTGGGTCAACCATGCTATAATTTTCATTTATGTCTTGTATAATGCATTAAAATACCTTTTGTTGTTGTGATTTTAAATAATTTGTACCTTGCTTTGTGAAACGAGTTATTTTATCTGACGCATTGAGTGATGTTGATTCTACGTATTAAAAAGGAAGCGGAATGCAATAAACAACTCTTTATGCCGAGAAACAATACATAAGAAGTATAAAGTCCACTTAGAAACCAATAATGAAACCAGAATGTGATAAAGATAATGAATAAAGATAACAATTAGCAACAAAATGGGCAGATTCCAAAGTACAGATTTGACGTAAATTAATCAACCAAAAAAGAATGGATTGTTATCAGTGATGGAAATGGGGGGGCAGGGGTACGCAGGGGGACAGCATTCCTCTACTTTTCAGTTTCCAGTTTATGTCCAATTTGTGGATGAAGTTTATATCAGGCACCCTGAAAATTGTCGAATCGAAAATGGACACATTTTGCCTTGACATCAGTGATGTCACTGAAACGTCAAAAGTGTTACCAAGATAAACAAAGTCGCTAGTCTTTGGAAGCTGTCAATGACATTTTTGAAGTTACTTACATTCGATAAAAAATAGAAAATGAAAAAAAGGTTTTTTTTTTAAAACTAACAAATTTTCGAAGTTACTAAGATAATTTCTCCTGGAAAAATAAAAAGTATTTTTTGTCTTTGTTTATTTTGGTATCACTGCTGATGTTTCAGTGATGTCATCGGTGTCAAGGAAAAATGTGTCCCTTTTTGATTCGATAATTTTCAGGGTGCCGGATCCAAACTTCATCCCAATTTCTGTACCAGTATGAAGTCAGAGACATTTATTAGCTATCCTTTGTCAAGTTTCTAGCAATTAAAATTAACTTGTTTATTTTCTATAATTATACTTGCATATTTTACTCAGCTCTCATAAACAACATATATATTAAGTTATTGTATCAAAATTAAAAATACAATCTTTCTTTACTGAATTAATAGCTTTACATGGGGATGTGCATGTTGGCAAGCTAGCTAGGTGATTAGGATGGTTGGTCTCGGTAAATCAGAAAAATTTGCAGGAGGTCACCCATCTCAGCAGGTGTAATTATCGGCTTACCATACCCTGATCTCTGTACGGCAAGTTGTCTCCTTTACACCCCAACACTTAACTAATCCAGAATATTTAGGAGTTGAGAGGGTGTATGAAATATTTTCATAAAAAGAAGAAAAAGTTGTTATAGTGGTGTAACTTAAAGGTTTGGGATTTGGTGCAAAATAATGTTTCATTATACATTTAATGAGGTGGGCCCGTATGCTGGTACCCTCCTAAATCCACCACTACATATCAGTTAGTAAAACTATCACACTAATGTACACCACACAGCCACACCTCCATACAGGTGATGTGACATGTCAACCACGTGACACCCTTAACTCTGTTAGCATGGGTTGATTGAGCAGGCCCTTAGCGGTGGTCACACTGCTAGTCATATCAACTGACCAGCGAAGGTCAGCAACCAGTGCTGTAATCTAGAATTTTAAAAACCATGCTACACTTGACTTCAAGGTTCATGGATCCTTTTTAAGGTCTTGGGTATGTATTATATCTTATAGTACTTTTAAGGATGAATGTGCATATTTAAGGTTGAATTAAGAGATCAAGAGCTTGTCTCACACCAAAAACTGTGCTATGCATTTTAATTGCTGCAATGGTTTATAAATGAATTAACTCACACTAGCAGTTATGCTACATCTGCCACATGCTTCAGAGTACCTGGCCAGTGATTTTTCTCTGCCTAGCTTTGGATGCATATGCACAAACAATGTTTCAGCCCAGTTGATCTATATGTCTTCCAGTGTGAGGATGACACTGCGTACATATTGTAGTAGCTTGTATAGTGTGGCTATAGCATAGTTTTTGCTGTGAGATGCCTTTATCTGGGGATTTCCACAGACTTTTGACAAAAGGCGACATGTGTTGATAAAAATGTCCTAAATTTGTAACAGCTTAAATTTATTGTAATAAATTTTGTGTTATTATTAAGAAGAAAAACTGTAGAAAATTTTGATGTAAAAGGTTTTTCTGTACACATCATAAACCCAGAGATATTTGTGTGACAAAACTTGTTTAGCTAGGTATATGTAAATATGCTTTAAGTATGCAAAAGTATTTTTTCTTTATTTTTTACGACTAATTTTATGCCATTTTCTTGCAATTAAAACCAAAATTAAACCTTCAAACAAGATATTTAATTTTTTAAATGTGTTTTGAAAAATATCTTTAAAAAGTCTGTGGAGAACGCTACATTGTAAATTGGACTCACTATATATTGGCTGATAATCGTACATTTAATACTACATATAACTAAATTTGTAAAGTTGTAAACTGTACACTATTATTATTGGCAGATCATTGTATGTATATAGTACATATAGCAATATAACAAAATGGCCCTGAAATTTACCATACTACAAAAGATTTCTCCCAACTTCACAGTCCTTTCCTAAAACCCATTTCTATCACTGATTGCAATGAAAGCCTCCAACCACTTCCAATTTCAACCCAGACAGTACATAGACACGATGAACAATCAGAGGCTAGCAGAAGTAAAGTAATTATTTCATTATTTATTCTTTATTAGATAAAGTATTGTATTAGGTTGTTCGAAAATTATGGCCGATTCTAGATACCAACTTTTAGTTGTGTCCTACAATAAACTATAGTATATTGTACCAATATATATAGCTCGTTTTAATGATTGAAATGTTGACCCCCCCCCCTCTCAAAACCTATTTAGGGGCGGGGGGGATTTTCAAAGAACAAAAAGACCATTTTACCTACTACTGCAATATTTCAAGTTTCTACCGTGAACGGTTAGGGCTCGGCGAAGTCCGGCTACATAGATAGATACATAGATACATGAAATAAAATACTGGATAATTTTATATCCGACAGAATAAGATAATTATAAAGACATTTTGTACGGGAAAAAAATCCTGCCTCCCATGAAACTGTTGTTAGCTCAGTGGGTAGAGCAGAACCTGCGTATAAGATTACTTCCAAGGTGAACGCAGGTTCGATACCCGCACGTCACTTGTTTCTTTATTTACATTTATGATTTCATTTACACCGGCACCGAGCAAATATAGGTTCCCAACTAATTAAATGACTTTATAATTATCACATAGATACATATAAATGTCAGAACACATGAATAAACTAAACCCAACAATAAACCAGTGTTGTGGGTAGCAGTGTTTAATAAGGTTTGCTTTTTGTGTATATCTGTAATGGAAGAAAGTAAGCAAAAACCAAATTATGTATACTCATTTAATAACACAAAACTGCACACATATACAAGTTAAAGGAATATAAAAATATGGCCAAGTATATGGGCATCTATAAGGAGGTGCAAGAGAGTGTATTTGCTGGAAAAGTACTATTCTACCCAACTGAAAGTTACCAAATTAAGAGAGTAATATTGGGTTGAAGTAAGTTTCTTCTGTTTTTGTTGTTATAGGGCTGAGCTTTCCAAATTTGTTAAAAATAAAATCTTTTGGCGACACAATTAATTAAATTTTGTTGGCCAAGTCAAATATATAATGTCATCCCAACTGACTGTTCAACTGACTCGGGGAAAGTATCTTTTGAAAGATCTATAAAATTATATTTACTGTATATGTCAGTGTATAAGTCAACTGGAGCAATTGAGCTAGAGGGCTGAAAATTTCAACGTTTACTCCTAGAAAAACCTTTTGTTTGTTTTTTTAAAAATTCACCCTCTAAATAGGTTTTTAGTGGGGGGTTCAATTGGTAATTGGTTTATGCCTAATTCATCCCTCAGTTTGTGTCATGTTTGTTTTTTGAAAATTCAGACTTTTTTTTAGTGATCACTGGCCAACAAAAGGCGAGAGAAGTAACTTATTCATTGATCACCCATTTCTCCAATTTCTTAATTGATCACCCCTGTAATGTTCTTGTTGTGTTTAGTGCCTTTGTTCGCTTTGTTGTTCTTTCTGTTGTAGCTGTGTGAGATTAGAATGCGTTTGATTTGTAATCGTGTTTAAGCGTGTTAAGAAAAGATGGAACAACAGACACATGTTGATCAGGGCTATGCCTGTGTTGAACTGAGCCTTCCCCGTTCCTACTTTCGGTCCACGCTTTCTGGGACCGGAAACGGAATGGGGGCTGTTGGGAGCTTGCTTCGGCATATTTATTGATTTAACATAACATACATATATATAAACATTAACCCCCCCCCCCAACACAGAAAACTGTCAAAAGATGTTGGTCACGTCACTATTGAGTTATGCTTTTTTTATTTTAAGAAAGTTAAAAATAAAACTCAAACACAAGAAGAAGGATTTATGAATGACTAAACATGTCAAAAGTGTTATTTTAAATTTTTACGACTACTTTTCTACCTTCATCTTAATTCATTAGTCGCTTTTTATTTATTGCAGCTTTTTGCCTCTGGCAGTGAGTAAACAGTGTTGATTGGAAAGAAATCAGCCTGGGGAAAAAAAAGCAACTAATACGAAAGTAAGAAAGTAGTCATAAAAATTTAAAATAATAATGATTTATAATACTTTATCTAATAAAAATAACAAGAACCATAAGTTTGACAATGCGTCCACCGTGATATGGAAATATTCTGTGAGTGTTATTTTCAATAAAAATCATAAATGTCCATTTTGGCATTTTTTGGCTTGTTTTAAATATAAAAATGCGGGCCTCGAACATTCTATTCTGACATCATAGCAGCTGGTAAAACTGATCAGAATAGATGTTCTTTTAATGATATCACACCTTTTAATGACATCACACCTTCTCTTCTGACATAATAGCGGCTGGTAAATAAAACACAATACACCTCCTTCCTTCGCCTTTCTGTTGTTTAATGTAATCGTAACCGTTATCGGAAATGCCTGCCCTCAAATTGGGAATACCAGTTGAGGTCGATAGAGATCAAATCAAGACATTACTTGAGAATATTGGCTATCCCACATTGTATCATGCTGATTAAGGCATTGAGGACATTGTAACTAGAAAGTGTTTATCTGGAACATTTAGCAAAACCATATGGAACGTAGGATTGATTAAATATCAAAAAATGTCTGTGTGTCAGTGCACAAATGTCTCTATGTGTGTATTGTTGTCTCTTTATGTCTGTTTGTTATTCTGTCTCTGTAACACACACACACACACACACACACGCTCACATGCATTCGTGTAA
>VCCN01004113.1:4776949-4792652 GCA_006491835.1 Architeuthis dux | reverse complement strand
TATCAATCACTAACACCGGTTCCAGGGTAATATAGGTTACCAATTAATAAAGGTCTTTATAATTATCACATATTGTCACATTGGATCAAAAAGGCTTTACATCCATTTTTATGTTTTTGAGATATGAGCAATTAAATATTTTGAACAGTTATATTTTGATGGCAGAAAAAACAGAAAAGGTGACTATTTTTTGGTAATTTTGCACTCTTTCCACAGCTCGGTTTTGTGGACATAAGGCTTTCTTGAA
Organism: Architeuthis dux; assembly: GCA_006491835.1. Classification (NCBI taxonomy): domain Eukaryota; kingdom Metazoa; phylum Mollusca; class Cephalopoda; order Oegopsida; family Architeuthidae; genus Architeuthis; species Architeuthis dux. The sequence continues at coordinate 4,792,405 of VCCN01004113.1, read as the reverse complement.
TCAATGCAATTGGAGTTAAGGCCTTTTTGACACAAGTTTCTGTATTTGATTTACTTTAAGTGAAAGTCAATATCTCCAGATATGATAGCCTTTTCATGAGTGTATTTGGACATAAGATTGTTTTGAAGTAAGAAACTGATGTAATACTTGTAAATATGTAAAAATGTTATTTTTCCAAAAAGTGGACATAAGGCTTTTTTGATCCAATGCGATAATATATATATATTTCTATGCATAGGTGTGTGCATGTCTATAAAGAAAAAACATATTCATATATCAGCAGCAGCCATTTCCGATCCACTGCTGGACAAAAGCCTTTGCCAGCTCCTTCCATGTCGACTATTTTTATGTCTTAATTACTTCTATGATATCTTTTATCTTGGTCTGCTCTTGGATCCATGTTGAACCTTTTCTCTTAGAGTTATTCCTAACATTGCTCTTTTCATTGATCTTTGTGTGACTCTGAGTTTGTTTTCAAGTGATTTTGTTATATTAGTTTCCATGTTTCACACCCGCACATCATAGATGATATTATAATGAAGGGTGTAAATAATTGCGGAGAGAGGCGAAGAAGAGAGAACATTATAATGACTGCTGTAGAAAAGGGGAAGCAAAGCCAACATTTATTAGCAAATGAATGTTTAATCAAATGGACAAAGAAGGGGAAAGAGAGAAAGTTAATGAAAAAAGGCTCAAGAATTACACACACACACATATATATAGCAATATGGTCTTTATCTTGGTTTGAATCAGTGCGATTACCTTATTTGCTGGTCTATAAAATACATGGTTTACAAGGAACTATTGCTAACTGCAACTCATTCAAGTTCCATAGCTGTTCATTTTGAGTTTTGGTAGCAGCAGAGCCAGTTCAGATTTTTTTGAGGGATGGCCCAAGTAGTGTTGCCAACTCAAAGAATTTTTGTGCTAAATCAACCTCAAAAGAGCGTAAAAAAATGCCAAAATGCACTGAAAACATTGTTAGGCATTTTATGACCATTTAAATGATTAAAAATGGCTAGATTAATCTTTTTAAAATGGCTAAAAAAATGGCTACTTAGTCTTTTAAAAATGGCTTAAAATGGCTAGATTAGGCTTTTTAAAATGGCTAGGTTTGGCTTTTTAAAATGGCTAGATTATTCTTTTTAAAATGGCTAGATTAGCCTTGAAGAAACAACATCGAAACAACGGCCTGAATTGAAAGTTTTAAATAAAAACAACTGAAATTAAGATGAAGGTCTGATGAAGTCAAATAGTTCTTCTGACAATTGAACTCCTTTTTGTTGTTTGTTTTGATAACACAACATTCCGGCAACCACTTTCCTCTCTGGGAGGAAGTCCAGATTATTGACAGAGAACGCTGTTTGACTTTTACCTTCATCTTAATTTTCAGGGAACAGAGAAAAATCAAAGAGGCAGCACATATCAACATGTTGACTGAATGCATTAGTCAGACAAGTGCAGAGTTCAACCTGATGTGGCTTCTGCTGCACAACAGGCCCAAACCCGACAAGACAAGGATAAAGAAACACGGGAAACCTCCGTTATAAGGGTTACCTCCTTTGAAATTAAAAACTTCTGTTTACCCCCCATCACATTCGGATATTACATCTGAGATAGGCCGAAGAATGGATTGGCTGAAACATCACGTCTTAGTTTTCAAGTCTTCAATTCATTGAGTTCAATTGTCCGAAGAACTATTTGAATAAAGACTGAGTTTATTATTTATTTGGTTGATGCAAAAGTTCCCAAAGGTATCTTTTGTACAATGTTAGGGAAATCCTAGAAATGTCCTTGAAGTTTACTCAGCTCTTCGTTTCTTGTGCAATCAGTCAACTGTAGTATATCATTTAGAAAACCATTAGGCTGAGCAGGCTTAAGACTAGGCGCCTCAAAGAGAGGGGAACCTGAGAGCAACAAAATGGTTTAATTGAGTGTATAAAACAGTGGTTTAATTGAGTGTACAAAAAAGTGGTTTAATTGAGTGTACAAGAAAATGGTTTAATTGAGTGTACAAAAAAATGGTTTAATTGAGTGTACAAAAAAATGGTTTAATTGAGTGTACAAAAAATGGTTTGAGTGTACAAAAAAATGGTTTAATTGAGTGTACAAAAAATGGTTTAATTGAGTGTACAAAAAAGTGGTTTAATTCAGTGTACACATGAGTATTTTAGATAATATTGCAGTACTTTTGTATATTTTTTTCATATTTGGAATATTACAAATAATGTTTTGTTTTCTAAATCAGACTCCAAACATATAAACATTTAGAAGCGATGCTTATAGGACTAAGTACTCATAGGCGTACGAGTCGGGAGAAACTGCTCCCCCCCCTCCACAATTCAGGCAAAACAGTGTAAAATTTGGGGCAAATCAGTGTATAATTCGGGCAAAAATGCGGAAATTTCAGACAAATCAAGCCCTCTTAACCAAAGAGTTCCCATATGCCTATGTACGTACTGCAGTATGTAATGCATTATACATAGTACAATGATATAAGTTATTTAACGTGACTTAACGTCAACTTTATTCTATTCAACAAAGGTTGGGGTAGGGGGCAGGGGAAGTTCCGCCTAGGGGCCCAGGTGGTAAATAATCCGTCATTGGGCATACAGCAGTTGTGTCCACCAAGTCTACTGACCCTACTTTATTTTAAAGCAATTTCATTAATTTTATAATCTATTTCTAGAATCATTAAAGTATTAGCAGTGCCATTGTTGTGACATAGACTTCATAATAGACTTAATATTAGAATCTCAAAATGCCTGAGTGAGGAAAGAAAAAAATAGCATACGCACATATGCATGTATATATATATATGTTTTTTGTATGGATGTGAGGGAATCCGACAGAATGGTGGATATGGTTAGACAAAGTGGAAAAGAAAGATTGAGAAAAGCGTGTTACGTCTCAAACATGTTTATTATCATGAAGATAAATCTGTATGCAGTTATCAGAAGAAATTTGAACATAGCTGAGTCATGCAATCATCCGTGTGGTGTGGTGTGAATGAAACGAGATGTGTTTTGTGTATTATATGCCAGGTGATTCACACCACACCACATGGATGATCGCACGACTCTGCTATGTTCAAATTTCTTCTTCTGATGTTGTTCGCACTCAATCTTTCTTTTTCATATTGTCTAACCATATCCACCATATATTTATATATAAAACTTTGTGCATAAACACAAATAGCATACACACACACGCATGCACATACACATGCATGCACACGCATATACATACACATAATGTTTGTAAAAATGTTAAAGATATTTGTTGTATTAAATAACACAGTGAGGAACACATTCACTATCAAAGGGTTGTAAAAGTAAGTAGGGCCCTTATGCTGGCTACAGCTTCAGCCATTCCTGCGTTGGCTCCACATATCACTTTACTACTTACTTGGCCTTGGTTTGCAATGTGTGAATTAGACTCAGAGGTGACTAGCACCTGAAGTGGTGTCACTCACTTCACCCAGCACTATATTTACCCATAGTTGGAGGAGAAATGGATTCATGCCTTTCCCAAGAACATTAGTGTTGAACTCAGCTTGCCAAGTCCATTCTTCATGCCATTAGCCACTCAGCCACCCCACACTTCCTGTTGAAGGGTTGAGAGATAAACTTTTGCAGATGTAAAGAAATAGGAAGCAATGAAAAGAGCAGCAAGTTTTGACAGTAGCCAACATTTTTTCATGGTTGATAGAATACTAGTCACAGTCAATTTTCAAGAAATGTTGACCCTGAAGACATATTGTGTAAATTTATGGCAAACAGTGTTTTTTATGGACATTGAGGGGGGGGGGGCTGAATCCAAATCTGCTGTATGCCCATCTAAAAAAAAGCTGCCAATGTCTCAAAATTGAGAATTCCAAGATGGCTGCCATTCTGAAAATGAAAGTGCTGAAGGCAAATCAAATTTATGGCATATAGTAGTTTTAGGGGTATTGAGAGGTGCTGAATCCAAAGTTTTATATATAAGTATATATACATGCATATGTGCTTGTGCTAATTTTTAATTTCCTCACTCAGGTGTGTGTGTGTTTTAGCTTGCGTTTTGAGATTCTAATATTAAGTCTATTATGAAGCCTATGTCACAACAATGGCACTGCTAATACTTTAATGACTTTAGAAATAGTTTCTGCATGAACAAGTAGATTATAAAATTAATGAAATTGCTTTCAGAAAAGTAGGGCCAGTAGACTTGGCGGACACAATGACACATTATTTACCACCGGGCCCCCTAGGCTAGGTTCCCCTGCCCTTCCTTCCCTACCCCAACCTTTGTTGAATCGATTAAAGTGATGTTAAGTTAAGTTAAATAACTTATATCATTGTACTATGTATAACGTACTACATATTGCAGTATTTAGTCCTAAAAGCATCACTTCTAGATATTTATGTTTGGAGCTGAATTTAGAAAACAAAATAGTATTTGTAATATTCCAGATATGAAATAAATAAATATATGCAAAATATATACATAAATAAAATATATGAAAAAGTACTGAAGTATTATATAGTACAAAGTCCTAAAAGCATTACTTCTAAATGTGTATATGTTTGGAGCCGAATTTAGAAAATAAAATGGTATTTGTAATATTCCAGATATGAAATAAAATATATGAAAAAGTACTGAAGTATTATATAGTACAAAGTCCTAAAAGCATTACTTCTGAATCTTTATATGTTTGGAGCCAAATTTAGAAAACAAAATACTATTTGTAATATTCCAGATATGAAATAAAATATATGCAAAAGTACTGAAATATAATCTAAAATACTCACATGTACACTGAATTAGACCATTTTTTCTACATTTAATTAAACGTAAATCCCCCCATCATTCATTATGGATACTATGCCAGTATTCAAATAAAAGATATCCGTATTATTTTGTTTAGCAAGCTACTACAACATGTCAGAAATTCCTATTTGCTGTTGCACAGCTGGCCAAAGCTAAGTATTTGAAATTTTTGCCAAGTTTCTGCTGGTTTGTTTACATCTGACAACAAAGTTGGGAGAGGTAGGGTAAACTGGGGCACAGTGGATCATGGGGCACAGTGAACCATTATGATTTTTGCCAAGTTTCTGCTGGTTTGTTTACTTCTGACAACGAAGTTGGGAGAGGTAGGGTAAACTGGGGCACAGTGGATCATGGGGCACAGTGAACCATTATGATTTTTGCCAAGTTTCTGCTGGTTTGTTAACTTCTGACAACGAAGTTGGGAGAGGTAGGGGAAACCGAAGCATAGTGGATCATGGAGCACAGTGGATCATGGGGCACATTGAACCATTATGATTTTTTTACAAATGCGAATACACAACAGGACAACTACTATTTCCTTTTCTCAAGTCAACACATCCACCCTCTTATTTTGTGAAAGACTTGCCTGCTTGAGCATTGCTGTACACTGTGCAAGCTAAGGGACCTAACATTAAGCCAAAAATAATATTCAGAGGTACTCTTACTTTCATTATAGAGCCACAACTATTCACAATTTTCCAATTGTGCTATATGAGGTGAAATTAAGATTGTGTTAGAATTATTTCTTGTTCAAACTGCAATCAATCTCTTTAGATTATCTTTCTCAATGGTATGTGTGGGGCACAGTGGATCACTTCTGGGACTGAACCACTTCAATTCCTCTAATTATAATTGATCCTGTCAATTCATTTCAATTTCATCATGTAGTTTACTAGGAAACTAAGAGAGCATTTTAATTTTACTTTTGTCTCTGTCTTTTTTCTTTTCTTAAATTGCTTTTGAGACTGTGTGAATGTGACTTTGCATGTTTTCTTTAGTGTGCCTAACTTTTGCCAATGAATGTTTGAGAGATTTTTATGATCACTTTTTGTAACATGATCTACAATTCAACAATACTTTAATAAAATGTAGTTGGTTACTCTCTAGGACTTCTCTGAATTGTTCAATCTTATATTGATCCACTGTTGCTCCAGGGATGATTCACTGTGTACTAGCTGGGGCACAGTGGATCAGAAGTAATAAAAGAAAACAAGTGCCTGTCAGCTGTTAACTTAGAGAGATACTACTTTCTTATCTTCATATAACCTATTTCACAGACAACAGAGTTTTTTTTACCAAAATATATTAATAAAATTAGCTTCTACCTACAATTAATTTTTTCTGATCATCTGTGCCCCCGTTCCCCTATATGTATTCATTCATATCTATCTGTCTGTTCCTTGGTCTGTCCATCTATCCACATGATATCTCCAAAAGTTCTGAATGAATTTCAATGAAGGGTGGGCCATGGGCTACAAAATAAGTGATTGAATTTTGGGGCAGATCCAGAAATTTATTTTTGATTGAGAGATATTAATCGCCACTACCCACAACACTGGTTTATTGCTGGGTTTAGGTTATTCATGACATTTATATGTATCTATCTATGTATCTGGACTTTGCCCAGCATAACCGTTCATGAAATTTTGCACACACACTCCCCTCAATGAGTAGAGAAAATGTTGTTTTTTGAAAATTCCCCGCCTAAATAGGGGTATTCAATATGCAATGTAAGTTTATGCTAAAATGGTCACTAGTTTGTGCCCGCTTGTTTTTTGAAAATTCAGACTCTTTTTAGTGATCATAGCCCAATAAAAGACGAAAGAAGTAACTTATTCATAGATCACCCCATTTTCCAACTTTTGAATTGATCACACAGCATATATGGGTGGCGGTGATTAATAATTTCCCTTGGAATGCTAGTTTTAACTAATTTGTAAATTGTCATATTTTAGCCTGAGGTCTTAAAAGCTCAAACAATGAGTAGTAATGCAATTAAAGGTTTAAAAATATACTTTAAAGCATTTTATCTGATAAACCACGAGATCTACTTTAAGAGTATAATTATATAAATAGCATCAGTGGTAATTATGTCTGGTACATATCAGTGGCAGTGCTGGTCCCGACTGCGCTCCCCTGCAAATTGTTAAATTTGCACCCCTCACAAAAGTAAAAGGTTTAAAAGGTAGGTCTGATTACGCCCCCAGAACTCCACCTCTACCCGCACAGTTGCAAGGTCTGTCTGTCCCTATGTGCTGCTTCTGTACGTATGCATCAAGACAAAGTGGGTGCTTTTTACTCGAGTATCATTTTTGGCCGGAAAGTTTTTATATTTGGAAACAGGAAGAATGGAACCAGTGAAAACAGGAAGGGCAACATGAAAAGATTTTCAATAAAAAAGATGGATCCCAAAATACAACTGTAAATTCTGATATTCTTTTCTTCTTTCTGCTTCTGATGAAGAAACAAATATGATCTTAAATCAATCTTTATTATTATTGGATGAAGTATTGCAACACACCATGTTTTTTTATTAAATTTGACTAGTTTTTACCTACATCCTAACAACATAAATATGGTGTGGAGAGTCGGTTGTAGGGAGTGAGTTTATAAGTGTAAATCAGCTTCTGCTAATCCATGAAGTCTTTGTGAGCAATTGCTAGATGTGAACTAGTCTCCCTCTGGCAATGAGGGTATGAGTTCGATTCTCACCGAGAGGCGTACTCCTTATTTCCGATTGTGCTGTTATTCGTTGCCATAGAAACCAATGGCCTTAATTAATAAGTTATATAAAAACAACTAAAATTAGATTGAAGGTAAAAACTAGTCAAATTTAATAAAAAATATGATCTTGTATGAATCTTATTAGACAGAGTGTTTTAATCATTGTATGTGGTTTAGTTGGACTATTTTCCCCATCTATGTTGCTGAACGTTTTGGCACAGGAACTAGTTTCCACATTCCAGAACAAAGAACACCCAGAGAAGGCCGTAGGGTACACAGACGAAATGTGAAAAATTAAACAACACAGACAAGGAAGATAATTAGACTAAACAACATACAATTAAACAAATATGATGTGGAATGCAAATTGCTTCAAATGCATTTAAAAAAAATTATAAATCACTGCTACCCAAAACACTGGTTTATTGCTGAGTTTAGGTTATTCATGTGTTCTGACATTTATATGTATCTATGTATCTATCTATGTATCCGGACTTCACCCAGCCCTAACTGGTTATAGTAGAAACTGAGCTGAGAATTCTGTTTTAAAATGCTTTAATTTTGTACAGGATTTTTCCTCTAAAAATGAAATAATCATAAAAAACATTGTGTACAATTATGCTTCATGCTTTTAGGTTTTTTGCTTTATTTTGTAATTTTCATAAAACAAAGAATGCAAATTCAATTTTTATAACTGAAAACTTCATGGCTTTTGATTTTTGTCGTCAGTGTTTTAAACTTCTCTAATTTAAAATTGAATAACCCCCTTATTTTTAAAGATATATCAATGAAATTGTGTATGAAGTTTGGGGGAAATATGAAGACTTTGGGACAGCGAGTTATTGGTAATCCAATTGTTTGTTTACATTTTATAAATAAAAATCATGTCTTTGGTTCCAATAGGAAAAAATTTTCAATTCTTGACGATTTTTTCTGAAATTTAGTTAGAATGTTGGGGAAGTTAAAAAATGGTGAGTTATGGCCGATCCAGTTGTTTGTTTACATTTTATATGTAATTTAAAATTGGATAACTTTTTTAATTTAAAATTAAATAACTCCTTTATTTTTACAGATATTTCAATGAAATTTTGTATGAAGACTTTGGTATAGTGAGTTATGGGCAATCCAATTGTTTGTTTACATTTTTATAAACAAAAACCATGTTTTGGGTTCCAAAAAACATGTGTTTGGTTCCAATTGGTTTAAAATTTAGATATTTTACTAGGGGTTAAATACAGATAGGTGATAAAAAAAACCTGCCAATAGATAGAGACAATATGGTAATAAAAATAAGTTTTCCGCCAGATTTGATTCAATTTTTAAAATATTTTTTATACTAAAAAGCTTTACTCATCAAGTATTGTTTTTTCTTCATTTGGTTTTTAAACTGTTTTATGCTTCTTTGTTTTTTTTAATGTTTTTAAAGGAAATGTTTTTCAGTTTATGTTTATTGTTCATCCTTTGTATTATTGGCTCATGTTTAAGACTCAAGTTTCCCGTTTGAAAATTTCATAATGAAAGTATGTCCAAAAGTCAAATCCTCTTATACAAAATGCAATGTGTATCGATATATATATATTACTTAACACTTTTCAGTGGGCACATAGATACTACACTCTGATCTGAGGCATAAGTGTCAGGGAGCAACACTTTGATCCTAGGCAGAGTACACAGAAATTCTGATCCTAGGCCGAAGTTTTGATCCATATATAAATAATCCCATTATTTTAGACGAATACTAAGCTAGTATATAAATAATCAATATTTGATTTGTAACGGACTCATATGTATTTTGCACTCATGCATACTGTCAGCAAGGGGAAACCACTTGACAACCCAGATTTTTATTCCGAGAACCAAGTTGATCCTTCCGAGAAAATGGGTTATCTCTTCTTTTAGATAACTATGACCCGAATTTAATATGCTTTGTAGACAAAATCATGTTTCTTGTCACATCACATCTTGGAACTCTTGATGATACACAGTCCAACACACATCAATTTTGACCAGCCACACACTACCTCTATTGTGATTGATGGCAACTTAGTTATATCTGTGAATCAGGGCTTCTATCTTGCAATGGATAACTGGCAATGGACAAGGGCTTTTATCTTTCAATGAATAATACTCTTCACCATCTGTTGCAGTAAATGGGTTGATATTCTAAAGATAATGTCAATGAACTTTCAAAACCAACCAGACTTTCTTGTTTGTCAGTCAAATATTCATATAATTAATCAACTTCATTCATGTTCATTCGTGTTTTTAGAGTAACTTTCATCCATTATGTTTTGAAATTGAAGTATCTTTCAGTTTACTTAGTTGTCACCAATTTCCAGATATGCTGTCAATCCTGTTTGGGGATTAATACTTGAAAGTATACAAGTACATTTATTTACTAATCTTTGCTTTTTCTGGCACAAGGCCAAACGCTCCTTATAGTACTTGATATTCCTAAGCAGTTACCCATCTAAGTACTGACAAGGTTTGACACTGCTGAACTAGTGAAAAAAACATATACACACAAATATTCCCTCTAATTTTTAGTAGTCAGTTTACACAAAAATCTTACATTGTACAAAATATTTTCCTGTAACAAAAGTATGTGAACACTGAATGCCTGTGGAAATGTAAACTTGAAATTGTTTCAAGATCCTTTTGGTACAGCCTCTCATCTCACGTGGCTAATAAAACTGTATTGGCATGTTTTAATATTGTACAAGTATAATTGCATTAGCTAAGATTTTATTCTAATCGTTCTTCGGACGATTGAACTCCTTCTTGTTATTTGTGTTGTAAACACGACGTTTCGGCCGGAGAAGGAGTTCAATCGTCCGAAGAACCATTTGAATATTAATGACCCTTCTCAAAATTATAGAAAATAACTTTAAACTACTTTGTTCAGTTTGTTGTTCCATTAAATAAAACATCAATGAATATTTCTTATTTTTATATGATGCAATGACAAAATAAATTGATAACAATTACAATTATCAATTTAGAGATTATTATTATTTAAGTCACTGGAAATGGTTAAATCAAAACTCATTCAGTTACAAATCTAGTTGACAAACTATCCAGATGCTTAATGTGAAAATCTTCACACTTAGCGCAGTTTATCTTGGTTTACAAGATATTTGACACAAAATTGCACAGAATAACAACATTTATCTAAGAGATTATTTTCAATAAGTATAATTAATCGCTGCTACCCAGAGCAGACCGATTTAAACACTGTTGCTGGGTTTAGGTTATTCATGTGTTCAGACATTTATATGTATCTATGTATCTTCAACCCCCACTCCTAACCGTTCATAATAGAAGCTTGAAATTTTGCACACACACTTCCCTCAATGATTAGGGAAAATGTTTTTTTGTTTCTTGAAAATCCCCCCCCCCACCCAATAGGTTTTTAGTAGGGGGTTCAATTTACAATGTAAGTTTATGCCAAATTGATCCCTTAGTTTGTGTCCAGCAGCATTCACACTTTTGAAAAATATTTGAACTATTTAGTGATCACTGCCCACCACCACTGTTCAATTTACAAGGTAAAAAGAAGCATATATGGGTGGCAGTGATTCATAATTTCCCTTGGAATGCTAGTTGTAGTATATTACTATTATACTTGTAATATAATTATAAATTACTACATAATTTTAGGTAACTAACCTTTTGGGCACACATTAATTTTTTGTTGTGCTTACTAAGCTGTGCAACCAGAACACAAACAAAAATAAATTTTAAATCTTTTTAAAAAGTGTGAATGCTGCTGGACACAAACTAAGGGATCAATTTGGCATAAACTTACATTGTAAATTGAACTATGACATACACACACTTTCATTTATACACATAATACACAATTTAGGGCGAATTTTAGGGTTTCAGGTAGGGAATTGGGACCACAGATTGGCAGATTCTTTTGGCCCTGCTATTGGCAGATTCTTTTGGCCCTGCTATTATAGTTAAATTACTTTCCCTTTTTAAAAATTTTAAAAAAGTAAATATATATATGGACTAATATATAAAAAATAAAAGATTTTCAATATTATGTGCATATTATTTGGAATGTACCTTTTGAGTCAGATAATCTTGGAAGGGGGGAATGACATTCTGAAATGTGGTGAAAAGGGTGCCTGGACAAAAAAGTTTGAGAACCACTGTTCTAGAACATCTGCTGTTCAACATATTGATGGCAAACCTAGTGAATAAGACTGCCTTACTAAGAGATAACATAGTGTTAGCTGAGATTCAAAGCTTTCAATGGAACTCTGAAGATAGAGTAAGAATCACCGGTTCAAAATAAGGTTAGATCAAAAAGGGAAGAAACATTTTATCAAATTATTAAAGACTGAGTGGAATTGACAGATATTTGACAATATTTTAAGGCAAATTTACCAAAATATAAAGAATTTGGTAAAAGCATTCTAAGACTTATCTGCTCACTGGAATCTGATAGACCCTTTTAATCCTAAGTAATCAAACATTTAATAAAAATAAAAAGTTGCCCTAAATTACAGTTGCTATCTACTTGAGTTGGTTTTCAGCTTGTTTGGGTAATTTCCATGTTAAGTCATGGCTGGTATTACAGCTGCATAACACCAGCCATGACTTATGGATGCGAAACATGGAAATTCCTTCGAAGCCCAAGTTATCACAAAGACAAATGCAGATATGTGTAGACAACAAATTAACAAGAGATTAAATAAGCAAGAAAGACAATATAAATGTTACATACGTTAGAGGCTGAAATAAAGAACATAAAACAAAACAATCATTTCAAGAGAATGAAGTGTTAGCAAGCGTAGCTATGAAAGAAAATAGAGAGAAATAGCATTTGGAAGGGAACACATGACATATTGATTCTCATGTCATTCTTAACCTGTCAATGGAGGCTGATAAATGTTGTCTTTAACAAGGCTTGATATATGAACAAGGCGAGATTATTAAAGACGGTTAATCAGGATCAACGTGAAAGCTAATGAGGCTAATAAGGAAGGCAGACAATTTGATAATGCCAAAAGAGCCCACAGATTCTCAACATCGGTAGAGTACAATGAAACTTTTACCAGCTCATCAGTTCATCAGTACAGAGAAACTTATACCAGCTCATCGGTACAGAGAAACTGATACCAGCTCATCAATACAGAGAAACTTATACCAGCTCATCAATACAGAGAAACTTTTACCAGCTCATCAGTACAGAGAAACTTTTACCAGCTCATCTGTACAGAGAAACTTTTACCCATCACATTTTTTGGTCTAAATTCAGTCCAAGATGGAGTTGACTATGCCCCCCCCCATAACAACAAGGAGAATAAGAACAAGAACAGGGAACAATCCTCACCTAATTCAGGGGAGTGAACTCTTAACTGTTTGTCTATCACGTCACATTAAACCAAACCGATATATAAAATTATCATTTCCCTACTGTGATTGGTGGGCAGCTCTCTTACCAACTGATCTAATGGTTGACAAAGGATGTTATGTTCGTCAATGTATAGAAAGGAAATGTGCTGATCGAAAACAACCAGGACATTGTACCAGTGGTTGGGCTAGGAAGGTTATGAAGAAGCTATAATCGAAAGGTACTGTATGAAAAAGTAATATAAACGTATACTAGGTGTTAAGTAAGTATTTTGAGTTATTCCCCTTAGGAAGGTGAGTTCTTATTGACTTCTGCTAAGGGGCGCTGTTTTACGTTCTGGTAAACAAGCAGCCATATTGGCATTGTGCTATTAGTAGATCAGAGAGCTGGAGAACACACGTGTGTGAATCGCGGACCACAGTCATTTTATGAATAAAGGATCTGTAAGTACATCTTCTGTTTACATTTTTAATCTGTTAATATCTGTCATTAAACCAAGCTTACACTAGGGAGCATACAGGCTAGCATAGCCAGAAAGAGAGAAGCGAGCAACAAATGTTGTGGCTTTTTATAGGAAGAGCTAAAGGGAAATGACATCAGAAGATATAGGACTACCTTTAATTTGGTATTTTTATCTATCAAAGTATTCTGTTCTGCAGATTCATATTTATTTTTAGCTAAATGAAAATGAGTCATAACACTTGTTTCAATGTCTTTTTGTATAATCAAGTTATTCAGGTAAAACAGTGTTATTTAGGAAAATCAGTGTAATTCGGGCCAAACCGTATAAATTCTCAGGCAGATTAAGTCCTTTGTCCCCTTTAACCAAAGAATTTCCATACAATCATGGCTATAGCAATCTATAGATGAGCCGAGTTTAACTGCTCGTATATATATATAAGCAATTAAACTTGCCTCAGGCCTTATCAGTCTTGAATGTCAACAGATCTAGCGATAATTATCATCTGGACACATAATCTTTGAGTAAATGAATTAATTAGGTATTCACTTGTGTTTTCTTTTCTCATCTCATCATATTATGAAATCAATCCTCTTTGGGGTCCAGTATTTGCAAGTATACAAGTAATACTTGTTAAAATAAAACTACATAAAAACTAGCATTCAAAGGGAAATTATTAATTACCAGCATCTTGTGTTGGGGGTGATCAATTAAACAGTTGGGAAAAGGGGTGATCAATGAATAAGTTACTTCTCTCGCCTTTCGTTGGGCTGTGATCACTAAAAAAGGTCTGATTTTCAAAAAACAAGTGGCCACAAATTGGTAACCAATTTAGCATAAACTTACATTGCATATTGAACCCCCCTCTAAAAACCTATTATGGGGGTAATTTTCAAAAAACAAAAAAAACATTTTCCCTACTCATTGAGTGTGCAAAATTTCAAGTTTCTACTATGATTAGTTAAGGCTGGGCAAAGTCTGGCTATATAGATAGATATATAGATAGATATAAATGTCAGAACACGTGAATAACCTAAACCCAGCAATAAACCAGTGTTGTGGGTAGTGGTGATTAATATCACACAATCAAAAATAGATTTCTGGATCTGCCCCAAAATTTAATCACTTCTTTCGTAGCCCATGGCCCACCCTTCATTGAAATTCATTCAGAACTTTTGGAGATATCATGTGGATAGATGGACAGACCAATGAACAGACAAATAGACATGCATGTGTTGTGGGTAGCAGTGATTAAAAAGGAGATACATAGATACATATAAATGTCAGAACACATGAATAACCTAAACCCAGCAATAAACCAGTGTTGTGATTAATAACTGGAAAAGAAACCTGGTCATAGCATAAAGATGGCATTCAGTGGTTATCATGTGAATTTAACTTAGTTTTTCAATTTCTTTTTTGACTATCTATAGGTTGAGTCATTAAAAGATGTCTAAATATGTGCATGTACACATGTGCACACATGCACACACATGCATACACACACATGCACACACACACATGCACACACACACATATACGTGGGCATACATGCACATACACCCATGCGCACAGACACACAAACAAAGTTATTAGGACATTTTCAGGTTGAATAGTTTTCTAGGTTAAACTTCTTGGTTCATTATAAAATCAGTGTTTATCATAAAGGCAAATTGTATTCATACTGCATGAATATGTGTATACTGAAATTACATACATAAATGCCCCAAGTGGGAAAAACATGTAGCAATGTCATCTCCCCCAGCTATTGGTAAAATAGATGGGCAGACTGGGCTCTCTAGACTTGGAAAAGCAACCAGTCTAGAAGAAGCACAACTCTGAATTCAAAATATCACAATATCTCCAAAAGTTCTCAGTGAATTTCAATGAAAATTTCTAGAAGTGAATCCAGGAATTTTTTTCGATTCAAAGATATTTTTTCACTTTTTTTAATACATTTATGTTTGTCCATACAATATCTCCATAAGTTCTCAATGAATTCAAATGACATTTTTGTCAGAAGGTAGGCCATAGGCTAAGGGAGTATTGATTAAATTTTGGGGCTCATCTAGGAATTTTTTGCAGTTACCTC
>VCCN01004113.1:4657715-4669445 GCA_006491835.1 Architeuthis dux | reverse complement strand
ACCCCTACCACTTTTTAATAGAAAGTTGTCTTCTAAACCAAAGAGGTATAGTATTGCCATAAATAAGTTCACCCCTATCACTTTTTAATAGAAATTTAATTGTCTTCTAAACCAAACATAGCAAGATTTATTTATTATTTCTAGTAGAACATCACACAATCAAAACTGATATTATCAGGTATTATTTATGACCAAACTCTGCAGCATTGAAACTCTGTTGCCAAAAATATTTTTTCGTATGGGTGTACTGATTTTTGGACGGCAACATATTCATATTTTTGACAACAGTTTCAATGCTGTAGAGTTTGGTCATAAATAATACCTGATAATATCCGTTTTGATTGCGTAATGTGCTACTAGAAATAATAAAATCGTGCTATATTTGGTTTAGAAGAAAATTAAATTTCTATTAAATAGGGGTGTACTTATATATGGGCAATACTGTATATCTAAAGTTCTGATTCTGATAATGTGGTTTTATAGCTCACCAACTGCTATATAATGGTCAGGTAGTGCCAAACAAATAGTTTTAACAAGATTCTCATAGTCTTTTAATCAGATTCAAATTCTAATCATGAATGTCATTTTATGGCACATTGACTCCTATATAATGGTCATTTAATATCAAATAAATTTCTGGAATAGATTCTCATAGACTTGAATCACATTGTTATGGTTTTTCCAATAAGTACTGAAATGTCTTTGAACACTGTTACACCTAGGCGGAATAAGTGGCTAGGATCATTGCCAAGCAGAGGTTTCTCCTGGAGTATTTCACATACCCGATTCAGTGGCAGATTAACCATTAGGTTGAGTAGACTTAAGCTTAGGGGCATGGAATGGTTTAAATGGTTTAATTTTGTGTACAAAAAGAAAAGGGTTTAATTGAGTGTACAAAAAGAAAATGGTTTAACTGAGTGTACAAAAAGAAAATGGTTTAATTGAGTGTACAAAAAGAAAATGGCAGAGAGAGAGATTGAGTACCATTTTTCAAAACTCAGCAGTGGATTGAACCACAACCTACCGAACCCGGTGAGCACTTTACCACTCAGAGGTTTTGGGAACTAGCTATACAGTAATGTCTTCATTAATAGATATTGAACATACAAAAAACCCTGAAAATTGAGAAGAAGATATATGCTGTACCCCCCTTTTTCCACCACTGCCACTGGGTCATGGTGATTGGTCTTAAACTTAGTTACTCATTTAATTTTAATCACTGTATTCTTTGACTGCCATATATACTTGCATATACTTGAAATAGGCTTTTTTTGACAGCAGTTAATTGCATTTTCAGTGTAGTTGGGCTGGGATTAAACTAATAAGAAAAATGGTAGTTAAAAATATTCATATTCTCGGATGTGACCGTCTTTTCAATTAGGCTGTTCCATGCATTTGCTACTCTTGCCGACAAGACATTTTTCTAACACCAGTGGAGGTCTGAATTTGTGCCCTCTGCTTTTACTGCAGATAGATGAAGTCAGCATTTTGAGCAATGAATGTCAGTATCCTCTCTATGTATGTTGTTCCGGATTCTATACACTTCCAATAGGTCAGCACGTTTCTTCTGTATTCAAGGGTCTAGGGTTGTTGGTGCCTCGGGCAAGCTGAACTTTGGCAACCTTTAAAGCATAGTATTATCTTATTTATTCACATTTTACAGTAAGAAAAATATATATAGTAATAAAAAGTTTATCACAATAATCAGGTAAAAGAGAACAGTTTTGAATTTTCTTATTTTGACTGTTTCAATTCTGTCTGATTTATTCATTTTCGCATTTGTATTTGGAAAGTCCTACTGTCTCAGATCTCACATAACAGGTGCCCTGCTAGCATCCTGGGCAACTGATCCCTCACATATTGAACTAAGATTCAAGTGGTTTTCTTGAGTATAGATAATATCAAATTTACAATTCACAAACACCAGAATTGGGTCAATCGCAGCTACACAGAAGGTCGAAAAGATGAGTCATCGTGTATGTGTGTGCAGCCAGCTGATGTGTCCTGCTCAGTGATGCATATATATCTTCTTCTTCTTCTTCTTCTTCTTCTTCTTCTTCTTCTTCTTCTTCTTCTTCTTCTTCTTCTTCATCATCATCATCATCATCATCATCATCAATTCAATCCCTGCATAGGTTGGAAAGCATTTGGTATGAATAGAGACACCTTGCTAATGTGTCTAAAGTGTAAAGTATGCAACGGCTGCATAATACCAACCATGACTTATGGATGCGAAACATGGAAATTAACCAAACGAGCTGAAAACCAACTCAGAATAGCACAGAGAGCCATGGAAAGAGCAATGCTAGGATAACTCTAAGAGATAGAAAAAGATCAACATGGATCAGAGAGAGGACTAGATTGAAGGATATTATACAACTAATTAAGCAACAAAAATGGAGATGGACTGGCCAACTAGCAAGAACAGATGACAATAGATGGAGGAAAAGACTAACCGATTGGTACCCATGGAACAGTAAACGAAGTAGGAAAAGACCGGACAAAAGATGGAGGGACGAGATAGAAAAGTTTACCTGAAAGACAACGGTTAGCACAAGTTAGATTGTCATGGAAGGAGATGGGAAAGGCCTTTGTCCAGCAGTGGACTTATAACGGCTGCTGCTGCTGCTGCTGATGATGATGATGATATATATGTGTGTGTGTATGTGTGTGAAGGAAGATTAGACAGGAGTTGTTTGCACAGATGGTAAGGGACAATGGATTGCAATGTTTTTAATCCATAACCCAAAAAAGGAATTTAAAAAAAGAATTCATCTCAAAATCTTTTTTGTGTGACTAGCATGGCGGATTTGCAGCAAAATCCTGACATTGGTTGAGTGTTTTCCAATGTATTTATACATTCTTAGTCTATTCTAATCCCTACCTGCCCTAGTTTTGAAATTCTTTCTCTGTATCTATCTATTGCTCTATCTACCTATCTATCTATCAGTCTGGAAGATCGGCGAGTGTGCTACAGATGACTTGGCAAACAGCTTTCTCTATCCATCTATGTTCTGAAACTCTCAGGGCATCACTCAACTCCCATTCCTGTCCATTCTGGGATGTTGTCCTCCCATCTGTTTCTGTCTCTCCTTCCTTGCACTGTGCCCTGCAGGATTGTCTTGAGAGCCCTGCTGATCGGGAGACGTGCCCATACCACTTTAGTTTGCGGCTCTTCACAGTGGTTAGGAGTTCATTGTAACCCCCAATGGCTTGCCTGATTTTATCTTTCACTTCATTTGTGATATGGTCTCTGTAAGAGATACTGAGGAGTTTCTGAAAGCAGAAGACACAGGCCACATAGATTAGATGCTTTCAAAAACTATGGTTCTACCCGCATGGAAATAATACAATTTTGTTTCTTAAATAATTTACATATATGATTCGTAATATTTAGAAATTAGAAACCGCCAAACAAAACTGTCAATATAGATTTCTTCCGTTTTCAAGTTGGTCTGGCTGGCTGGCTATGTATGTATGTATGTATGTATGAATAGAACTAGAAGATTGAAAATTGAAACATTTATTCCTTATTGTGTCTCGAAAAGATTAGTACCTTAGTTTGTGTCCAGCAGCATTCACGCTTGTTTTTTTGTTTTTTTAAATTCGGACATTTTTAATGATCACTGCCCAACAAAATGTGAGAGGAGTAACTTATCCATTGATCACCCATTTAAAAATTTTTTTTAATTGATCACCCCCAAAGACATTGGTCGCATGATGGTTTTTATTGATTGACTAACTAGACCTGTTTTGATATCAGTTGTTAGAACTACATGTTAAACTCTGGCACCAAGAATTAAACTTGCTACTTCTCATTTGCCATTACATTGCATAAACCTTTTTATTCATTACACCTAGTTTTTACTATTATTTATTTTTCAATGTTCCCACACAACTATGCTTTGACATGGTACCAGACCATTTATCTGGCTTCTAGAAAAACAGAATCACCAGAAAACTGGAATAATCAGAAAACCAGTTTGTCAAAATATCCAATTGAAATTATCAGCACTGCAACTTACTGAGACTTCACTCCTTCAGGTGAGAATAGAAAAATGTAAGCTTCCCTCAAAATGGTGGCACCCCAAAGCCAGCCCTGATTGGTTAATAACCCAGCACTATGTAAATCACTGCCATTCAAGAGCCATCTACCTTGATATACTCTAAACAGCCAATCATGAAGGGGGACACAATTATTAACTTATAAATAGTTTTGAATGTAGCAGGATTTGTGGTAGTTCACTGCTCAGCCCCCCTTGTTTTAATTTTCATGATGTGGTTGAATTGTCTTTAGATGAATAATATTGATTAAACAGACCCTGTTTTTGAAGTGGATTAATTTGTATATGTTATAAACACTTTCTTTGTTTACTTTTCATCATATATTTCATTAATTTAATTATTTCATTCTTTGATTTAAGAATTTTAAGTGGATTAATAAAGATCAAAGGGACCCTGCTTTAGTAGTGTATTAATCTTTATCCATTAAATATGATTTTGTTCTTTACTTTTCATTATTTATTTTTTATTTTAAGTATATTTTAAGCCTTGGTCCAGAATTCTGGAAAATCCTGAAATCTGGGTCACATCCAATCTCAAAATTGCCAGTAAATGGTCCAATAAAATATTGTCACACAAATGATGCACAAAGACACCACATGTTTTGGTACTATAGCAGACAATTTTGTCTTGGTTTTTGTCTTGCCTATTGGAAATTATCCAATTGTCATCATTCCTTTTTGACATCACCTGTGATAGAAATGGTATGAACAGGCATTATTTCTACTACTGAGCAATTCTTTAACCATTTTTTTTCTTGTATTGGATCCCATTCTGCTGTACTTTTTGAAGAATAATGAGAGCCTCAAAGCCTGAAACTATATGGGAAAATAAGTGTCTTTAAGGGTTTGTCCATCTTTGTAAAAAGGTTAAAGCATCCCGTCTCTTAAGAGACAACTCCCAATGGAGTATGGAGTCCGGTGACAAACTCTCTGTTTCTGTTGCATGTGTCAGCTTAATGATCCTTGCAATTCTCAAGTCTGGTCGAGACCAGGACTTTATTCCTGCAAGTTTTTATGACCACCCCCTTGGCAGGATGCAAGTCCACTGAAGGAATACCTCCACCCTAATCACACAGCTTAGAGTGTACTCAATTAGTTGCTGAGTGCACAGGGAAATTTGTCATAATGAAGAGTTTTCCACTCTCTTCACTCATAGCAGGAACAAACCCAGGGTCTTCTGTGTGTGAGGCAGACGTGCTAACCATTACACTATCCGAGTGAACGTCCATCTTAGTAAGGCCAGGATATTTTCAAGAATTTCAAATGATTTTAATAACGAATTTCTTTGCAAATAATTTACTAATAAAATAAACTCCCAGAATTTATAATAGAAATGCACTGAAAATGATTTTATTATAGAAATTCAATGCAAGCAATTCATTATAGAAATGCATTCCCATTCATCTACTATAGAAACGAACAAAACTTTAAGGAAATGCACTGTGAATGATCCAACATAGAAATTCACTGATAATTATTTACTGAAGAAATGTATTGTAATTAATTTTACTGAAAATATCATTACTAATGATTTAATACAAAAAAGCATTGTAAATGAGTAACTAAAAAAAAAGAGCAAATGATTAATCACTGCTACCCGCAATACTGATTTATTGCTGGGTTTAGGTTATTCATGTGATCTAACATTTATATGTATGATAATTATAAAGACATTTATTAATTGGGAATCTATATTTGCTTGGCACCTGTGTGAATGATTGCAAAACGAGCAGCCTAAATCGTAATTTTAATGATCATATTGTGTTGGTTATAAAATTATCCATTGTTTGAATTTCATTTATATGTATCTATGTATCTATCTATGTATCTGGACTTGGCCCAGCCCTAACCGTTCATAGTAGAAACTTGAATTTTGCACATACACTCCCCTCAATGAGTAGGGAAAATGTTTTTTTGTTTTTTGAAAACCATAATAGGTTTTTAGAGCGGGGGTTCAATATGCAATGTAAGTTTATGCTACATTGGACACTAGTTTGTGCCCGCTTGTTTTTTTGAAAATTCACAACGTTTTTAGTGATCACAGCCCAACAAAGGCAAGGGAAGTAACTTATTCATTGATCACCCCCTTTTCCAAATTTGTAATTGATCACCCCCAACATAGCATATATGGGTAGTAGTGATTCATAATTTCTCTTGGAATATTGAAATGGTTCTTCGGACGGTTGAACTCCTTGTTATTTGTGTTGTAAACACAACGTTTCGGACAATCCATTCTTCGGCCTTCTTAAGGTGTAAAATCTGAGTGTGATGGGTTAAACAGAAATTATGTTTAATGGGGAGTAGCCCTTAAAGCACATGGCCCTGGTGTTTCTGTGTCTTTGTTCTGTCGGGGTTTAGATTTGTTGAGAAGTGGAAGCCACATCGGGTTGAAAACGTGCTTGTCTGGCTGATGCATTTAGTCGACATTTTGATGTGAGCCGAATGGATCGGCTGAAACGTTATGTTTACAACACAAATAACAAGAAGGAGTTCAACTGTCCGAAGAACCATTTCAATATTAATGACCCTTCTCAAACTATAGAAAATATCTTCTCTTGGAATGTTAGTTTTATTTACCTCTGAAAACGAAGTTGGAGAGGTATATATATTCGGTCTCATCTTTCCATCTTTCTGTCTGTCGCTCTGTCTCCCTGTCTGTCTGTCCATACCATATCACCAAAAGTATTCTATAAATTTCAATGACATTTTGTGGAAGGGTGGGCAATGGGTTAAGGACTGACTCAATTTTGAAGTGGATTCACAATATTTTGATTGAGAAATATTTTTCCGTTTTTTATACATTTATGTATACGCTCATGATTCTCCACAGGATATCTCCAAAAGTTCTCAATAAATTTCAATTTTGTCAAAGGGTCGACAATAGGCTAAGGAAGGAGTGATTAAATTTTGGAGAGGATCCATGCAAAATGACCTCCCCTCCGTCATAGTTGTATGTCCACACCATATAATATCACCAAAAGATCATGTCTGTCCACACCATATAATATCATCAAAAGATCATGTCTGTCCACACAATATCTCTAAAAGTTCTCAATGAATTTGTGGGAGGTTTGGTGATTCAATTTTGGGGAGGATCCATGCACAATTACTTCCCCTGAGAATGGCGTTGCAGGGGTATGCACTCTCTGAGTTCTTTCTAGTTAAGGAAATGTTGAAACTGATTAAATTGAAAATTAAATTAAATTTCAATTAGTTCTTCGGACGATTGAACTTCTTGTAGTTGTTTTGTGATGTTAACACAACGTTTCGGCTGATCCATCCTTTGGACTTCTTCAGGTGCAAAATCTGAATGTGATGGGGTAAACAGAAGTTTTTAATTAAACAACAAGAAGGAGTTCAATCATCAAGAATTATTTGGATGTTAATGACCCATCTCAAAACTACAGAAAATATAAATCGATCTTTATCCTTATTGGATGAAGAATTGTAACATACTACTTTTTATTAAATTCGTTTTTTACCTTATTAATTCGGGCCACCGTTTCTGTGACAACGAATAACAGCCCAATCAGAAATAAAGAGTAAACCTTCGGTGAGAATTGAACTCACACTCTCATTGCCAGAAGGAGACTAGTTTATGCCTAGCAGCTTTTACCAATCGGCCATGAAGACTTCATGGATTAGCAGAAGCTGATTTACACTTATAAACTCACTCCCGACAACCGACTCTCTGCGCCATATTTATGTTGTTTTACATATTATTATTGGATGAAGTATTGTAACATACTACTTTTTATTAAATTTGACTAGTTTTTTACCTTCGTCCTAAAAAAGTAGTATATAGAGAATATCTTTACGCTAAATTTGTTTTTTTAAAGATGTTCATAGGAAATGGTTTAGAAGGGGCTAGAGACCAAAACATTTGCTCTCTAATCATTAAGCAAAACACAAAACAATGGTGAATACATTTTGTTGTCAACCCAGAAAAGGTATGTTTTTAAACCAAGCCTCACTGTAGACACTCAGACCACAATGAAAAATCTTCCATGGAGATAATTGAAATCTTTCTGCTACTCTAAAAGCATTAAAATGCTTTAAAAACAGATCCATAAGTCATCCCTAATAAGCACATCATAAAACAACTATCTATCAATTTGAAATGAATTCTTCAACTGGAGGGAGATCTCCATGGCCGTACTTATGGCAGTGCAAACAGTGCCGCTTCACAGGTCCCCAAGATTTAAGGGCCCCACCCCCAAAAATATGCATTAAAAATTTTTTATTTTCAATATTTTTCAGTTTTTCAATTTGTTTCAGGATTTATTATCTTACATGGAGATAGATTAATGATCCATAAAGGAAGAATTTTAATTAATTTAACATAATTTTATTTTATTTCATTTTTGTTTTGATTTGTTTGAAAATAATAAAAGCAAGCAATAGAAGGGTCCTCAAGAAATGTTATGCACTGGGCCCCATCAATATTGAATTCGGCCCCGGGGATCTCTCTTTAGGCCAAGGGTTTTTAAAACCAATTAATTATACTACATTGAGGAACTGGATAACAGGGGTGGCTAATGTGAATAATGGACACTGGTTAGACATGTCCCCAACAGAGTGGGCAGCTTCTGATGTGTGACGGACTGGCTCAGGAGAACTATTTTACTCTGCAGACTAGTGGTTCTCAAAGTGTGTGCCACAGAGCAGCAGCAGCAGCAGCAGCAGCAGCAGCAGCAGCAGCAACAACAACAACAACAACAATCACCACCACCACAACATAGACCTTCTCCATGCAATAAGACCATCCTTACCTAATTTGGAGAATTTAAGGCCTTCAAGTAAGTGCAAAGTTACCCAATATCAAAGTTGAACAATATAAATGTTTTTTTATTTTTATAGTCATCACTGAAAGACCAAAAAGTTATTTTTGGTCGCACTACAGGCATTCCCCGTTATAACGTGGGTGTTGGGGTCCATTTTTGAGCTAGATCTAGCTATTTTAGAGCCATATTTAGCTATTGTATGCTGCAGTGCAATTGCAGCAGCAGGAGCAGCAACAAATATCCTCCTCCTTCTCCTCCCCCCCTCCTGCTCCTTTTAACAACATAGACCTTCTCCAAGATTCACCAGACCTCTTCATTGTGGGCGTTGTAGAGCTAGCACATTGTGGACTTGTCTAGTTTGTCACGCCATCTTATTTTTGGGAATCCACTTTACGAGTCGCAATGTCCAGCAGTTGTCTGACATTCTTGCAATATGACCAGCCCATTTTTGAGTTTTCTTATGGTTTCTATAATATCTCTGGCACCTATTTGTTTTCTAATATATTGTGTTGTCTTGTGATCTGATATTAAGCATGATTCTCTCCTGTGTACATTGTTTAGTTCTCAGTTTGAGGGCCAATCTTTTGGTTAGGTTCCATGTTTCAGCTCCATATATGACTATTGGGAGGATGCATTGGTTGTAGACCCTTCTTTTTAAAACTAATGGGATTTTCTTGTTCTTAAAGGTTTAGCTTGCTCTGTCGAAGGCTTGCAGACCTAGAGTGATTCCTCGCTTGATTTAGTGTGCCGCAACTATCTCCCAAGTGTGCCATATAAATTTTTCCAAATAGGCAAACATGTATTTCAAGCCTTGAATGTGTCCAGTACAGGTATCATGTCTGTCCCACTTCTACCACAGAGTTGCCAATCTAGTGATGAAATCACTAGATTTTGTGAGATCTTAACCTTTTTAGTGACAGATGAAAGAAAAAAGGGGTGATGAGTATGTATATCAGTATGCTGATATAAAAGTTTTGTTTATTGACTATTGAAATGTTTTCATTTAATTCATTTCATTTTTAAAGTCGACTTACAGTATACTTCTTCATTATTACTTCAAGAATGGTTATCAAACCATAAAACAGGTATTCATATTTTAATGTAGTAGAGAATTGGTCTGCAGACATTCTGAAGCCATCCTGGCCCATTAGCACTTAGATTTGCAGACCATAAAGTTGGTCGATCTTTACCAAACGGTCTGTAGTTTTGCATCAGATTGGAGATGCAGAGAAGGAAATTAAATGCCAATAAACCAAAAGCAGGTCTGGCTCAAGGTACCAGCAACACAGGCAGTCACCCAGGGCACCAAGTGCTAAGGGGAACCTGAGACATTAGGACTTTTCAAATACAAATAGCAAAATGGGAAAATGAATAAATTAAACAGAATATAATTGTTATACTTGTCATAATGAGTGTCATTCATCTTTCCGAATTTACCTGAAATAAAATGAAATTCATTTTATTGTAAATACTCAAACAACAATAAATCCTTATTTTTTCTTCATAAATCTTATACACGATATATATATATATATTGTAAATACTAAATCTTATTGTAAATAAATAAAACATTTACAATAGATGCTTTTTTTTCATAAATTGTAAACATTAACATAACCCCATTGCAATAATTTTCGAAAAAAAAGAAGATTTTTGTAAATAATAAAGTATGAAAAAAAAGGCCTGTTCCGTGACTCAAATTGTCTTCCAGTGAATGAAGGGTCGGGAATGTGAAGAGTCGGTGAAGTGAAAAGTCAGCCAATCAACGTTCGGGAAAACAGAGTTTGGGAAACAGAAATTTGGGAAGATGAACCAGACCTGTCATAATAATGAATCTGTTGTATTCATTAAATGATGATCTGAACTCTAATGCTGTGTCGGAACTCTTTTCTTTTACCTGGTTATTGGAATAAACTTTTTATTCCTAGATATTTATTTTGCTCAATGTAAAACATGGATAAATAAGATAATACTATACTTTAAATGGGGTCAGCCCTGGCCAAAAAGATTTTGCAGCAAGATGGCTTCAAATAAAGTTTTGGATTTAAAATCTGGTCAAAGAGTCTCATTAGAGACTTTTGCTCGTATGCTTAAAAACCTTTAATTACCTTAAATGATTGAATTGGAAAAAGTTTGAAACATTTAAAAATCATAGCATTGCAACTGCAATGATAGTTCCTGGATGTTTTCTGCTAGGCTACATTGAAGTTTTTTTCCTTTTTTCTTGGTGTATGTTCATGTACGGAGAAGTGTTTATCTTTTGGAAGATTCTAACAATACAGGGGGGAGGGGGTGTATTTTGTATCCTACATTAGTGGATGGAAGTGCCAATGACCCATAGCGTTTAGTTGCATGGAAAATGGAATCGTCAAGCTGAGTTCAAAGTCCGACTGAGATCCGCATTCATTAATGCCTGTTGGAAAGGCATGATTCCATCTCTTCTCCCCCCAGCTATGGGTAAATCTCATGTCCCCATGACTAAAGACTTGAGGGGGGAGGATAAGTGGTCAAAAGCTTATCAGGACGAATCCCGAGCATGCTAATGGTGATCACCTCCCGACCAGCTGGCCAAGATATCCTGTGCAATTTCTCCCAGATATCCGGGGATACCACAAGAACCCCGAAGGGCCGTGGTTCTCTGAACGTTGAGGCCATGGTGGTTTCGAAGAACATATACTACACTTTGATCTTAGCCAAAAGGCTGATTTATTTATTTGCCTCCCCATGACGGCAAATTATGACATGAAGTATTTTCTAAGGTGGGGTCCTGCATGCGAACGTGCAGGCAGAAGAGGGTGGAATTCCAAAAGCTTCTCTGGACGAATCCTGAGCGTGGCAATGGTGATCGCCTCCCGACCAACTGGCCATGATAACCTGTGCAA
>VCCN01004113.1:4584307-4601906 GCA_006491835.1 Architeuthis dux | reverse complement strand
AATTAATTATTAATTAATTAATAATTGTCTTTATAATTAACAAGTATAATAATATAATTTTAATTTTCAAATAGTTCTTCGGATGTTTGAACACCTTCTTGTTGGTTGCCCCCTCAAAGTCAGACTTGAGAAACACAAAAAAGCCATAATCAAGGGTGTGATAGAAAAATCTGCTATGGCCGACCACATATGGAGAGAGAAAGGCGACCACTTTCCTCTCTGGGAGGAAGTCCAGATTATTGACAGGGAACGCTGTTGCAAGCAGAGAAAAATCAAAGAGACAGCTCATATCAATATGTTGACTAAATGCATTAGTCAGACAAGTGCAGATTTTAACCTGATGTGGCTTCCGCTGCACAACAGACCCAAACCCGACAAGACAAGGACAAAGAAACACCTGAATTCTACGTAATAAGGGTTACATCCTTTAAAATTAAAAAAACTTCTGTTTACCCCATCACACTCAGATTTTAAACCTGAAGAAGCTCGAAAAATGGATCGGCCAAAGTGTTGTTTGCAAACCATGCAAACAACTTTGAAGAACTATTTGAATGTTAATGACCCCTCTCAAAACTATAGAAAATAATTATTTGAATGTTAATGACCATTCTCAAAACTATAGAAAAGAACTATTTGAGTTCGGTATTTCTGAGATGAGGTGTTAGTATTACTGATACTATTGTTCGGACTGAGATCCTCATCTTGGTTGTCAGTCCAAACAATAGTATCAGTAGAACTATTTGAATTTTAATGACCCTTCTCAAAACTATAGAAAAGAACTATTTGAATGTTAATGACCCTTCTCAAAACTATAGAAAATAACTATTTGAATGTTAATGACCCTTCTCAAAACTATAGAAAATGTAATTTTAATTATTGAAAATAATATCTTAGCTAAGTGTTTCTGTTAACTAATCAGTCGGTTTTTTAAATACCACATTTGTGATTGTAGTTTTCGTTATTAATTTATTTCAACATTGTGTTGGATAATGCCGATCTGTGTTTCTTCACGCCGATACGAGAGGGATGATGAGAGAGAGAAGATGATGATGATGAGGATAACGATGACGTCTGGTTTGTTGACGGGAGCTGAAATTTCTGTGGAGAGAAATTAATTTCGGAGAAAAGGCTCTCCCCTGTGGGTGGAGAGAAAAGATGACAAAATTTGGGATCTTCAATTGGAAATCTGTGGTTTTATTTCCGTCGATATAAGTTCTTTTCTGGGACGGTTCACGGGTTACCTTTGAGGCATCAAATTCTGTTTCATTTAGTCTTCTACACGAGGGGTCACTTTTCTGAATTACTACTGGTTATGGTAGTAAAAAAATCAAGGGTTTTTCCTCCTTCCTTCTAAGAGGGAACTACTTCATCCATAACCTGTTGCCTGTCTGCCGGGTTCTAAGACTGCCTCTAGCCTGCTATCTCCTAACGGGCAGGGAAGCCAAGTCCTCTCTCCTCCAACCATCATTTGTCGGATCTAAACTGCCCCTGATTTGAAGATCAGGGCCCCTTAAAAGGCATCCGGTAATACAATATGGGCTTTTGGTCAAGTACACGCTGGTAATCCGATATGTGCTTTTGGTCATGCGAACACATGAACACAGAGTGCATTTCGTTACAATTGCATCACATAAAAATAAGAAATACTCATCAATGTTTTATTCAATGTAACAACAAACCGAACAAAGTAGTTTAAAGTATAGAATAAAATCTCAACTAATTACATTACTTCATAGAAGGCAATCATACTTGTTTTATATTAAAAATGCTGATACAGTTTTATTTGCCATGAGAGATAGGCAGTGCCAAAATTACCTTGAAACAATTTCAAGTTTACATTTGAACAAACATTCAGTGCGCACATACTTTTGTCAGAGGAAAATAAGAAACAGACTCTGTTCAAAACCTGCAACATTGTTTATACAATTTTTGACAGAATTTGACTACATTTGTCAATATTTGTTTTGTAATAAAACTATTTGTTTCCAATTGATTTTTCAAGTTAATCCCTGTTAAAATGTCCGAAGCAAAAATAAATAAATAAATAATCACTGCATCAAAAATAAAACGAAAAATATTGTCCGAAATGCAATATAATTCATTGGAAAATGAAAAAGTTATAAACATATATATGAATCGTATACATTAATTATAAACACTGTATAGTCTGCTTTCTTTCTTTCTCTCTCTCTTATTTCAAGAATTGATTTAAAAAAACAATTATATGACGTAGTGTGACATAAAGAGGAACAAAATAATTTTCTTCTTTCTTTGCCCACTCACTCTCTCTATCATTTCCTTCTTATGAACGCTATTAACAGATTCAAATTTGATCTGAATGAAAAACCTTTTGGCTTTCAGAGAACTGTCAACTTTCATCGCAGTTAAAAAGTATTATGACTACATCAATAAATGACACAATCCAGAACTCCTCAGACAAGTTTTAATTTTTTTAAATTTTTAATTCAATAAACATTTCTTGCATGATTTTAAAAAATGGCCCTTTTTTTTCTGTTGAAGAGAAATAATCTTAGGACAGTGCTGCTTTCTGATTATTATTCATTTTTTCTCTGGTGTCTTCACACACCAATAAAACTTGTTGGTTTGTTTGTTTTAACATATTCTTGAGTTTTATTACTCCTTTCCCCTTTTGATGTTTCACTGCTTATAAAGTGGGTAAAGAAGGCAAGGAGAATATTGCTTCCACAGGAACTAAAGCATAATATCTTAAAGCAATAAAATGTAAATTCTCCTCATACCTTTCATTCTTTCTCTTCTCCCTCCTGACCCACCCTTGCAATGTAATGAACAAAGGTAAGAATGGAAGAAAGTGCTTAAGCTTGAATGGGAGCAAACGGGACTCAACCTTCACTATAACTGTCATTAATTCATAACTCCTATCTCACTGATACATTCCATATTCTGCTTGTTTGTATGTACGACTGTTATACTTTCTGATTATTATTCATTTCTTTTCTGGTGTCTTCTCACACCAATAAAACTTGTTGGTTTGTTTGTTTTAACATGTTCTTGAGTTTTATTACTCCTTTCCCCTTTTGATGTTTCACCGCTTATAAAGTGGGTAAAGAAGGCAAGGTGTCAATTGCCGACCACAGGAACTAAAGCATAGTAGCAATAAAATTTAAATTCTCTTCCTATCTTTCATCCATTCTGTTTTCCCTCCACATCCACTCTTGCAATGTAATGAACAAGGGTGGGAATGGAAGAGCAACCTTCACTATAACTGTCATCTATTTATTATTCCACCCTCACATGTCTGAAGCCTAAAAATTAAGTTATTTTAGTAGTAGACCACAGGAATATAGACATATAGCAAATAATCAATAATAATAATAACAGGTCTGGTTAGTCACTCAATAGAAACTGCCACGTGACCAACATCTTTTGGCAACATGCCATGTTGGGGGTGAACAATTAAAATATTGGAAAAAGACGTGATCAATGAATAAGTTACTTCTCTCACCTTTTGTTGGACAGTGATCACTAAAAAAGCCTGAATTTTCAAACAAGCATGAATGCTGCTGGATAGTGATCAATTTAGCTTAAACTTACATTGTAAATTGAATCCCCTACTAAAAACCTGTTTAGGGGAGAAATTTTCAAAAACAAAAAGAAATGTTTTTTCTAGACATAATAAGGAGTAAATGTTTACATTTTCAGCCCTCTACCTCCATTGGCACGGCCTGTATGAGTGATACGTACATACATAGCTAGCCGGACCAAGTTAAAAACTGAAGAAACCTATGTTGGCAATTTTGGTGACAGTTTGATTAAATTTTGGGGTGGATCCATAATTTGGGTGACCAATGAATAAGTTACTTCTCTTGCATTTTGTTGGGCGGTGATCAGTAAAAAGGTCTGAATTTTCAAAAAACAAATGTTAATGCTACTTGACACAAACTAAGGGAGTAATTTAGCATAAAATTACATTGCAAATTGAACCCATCACTAAGAACCTATTTAGGAGGGAATTTAAAAAACAAAAAAACCTTTTCCTTACTCATTGAGCGTAGTGTGTGTACAAAATTTCAAGTTTCTACTATGAACAGTTAGAGCTGAGCGAAGTCCTGATACATAGATAGATACATAGATACATATAAATGTCAGAACACATGACAGACCTAAACCCAGCAAGAGTGTTTAAACCGGTCTGTTGTGGGTAGGAGTGATTAAAAATTAATGTGTTTTTGTTACTGATATTTTAATCTATATGAAATGGTTTCTCCTTTATAATGGGAAAGAGATTGAGCAATAAAAGTATGATTATGGCTTAACCCTTTTGCTGCTGTAAACAACAATCAACAGTTACTTTAGGAAATTGCTTCAATGAAATTTCATAAGATGATTAACTTTTCTCTCTATTTCTCTTGATGAAAGTAATCCTTGTCAATTAAAGTCGATGTTTCTCAAAGTTTGATTGAATATATTTTTATTATTCATTTTTATTAGATTAAGAATTGTAAGCCATTATAACCATCAACCAAAACTGTCAACATCAAAATAGGTATCTTCAGTTTTTAAGTTGGTCTGGCTGGCTGGTTATCTACAGTGACACCCATAAATAAGTACACCCCTACTACTATGTTATAGAAAGTTAATTGTCTTCTAAACCAAATATAGCAGGACTTTATTATTTCTAGTGGAACATTACACAATTAAAACGGATATTATCAGGTATTATTTATGACCAAACTCTCCAGCATTGAAACTATGTTGCTAAAAATATGAATATGTTGCCATCCAAACATGAGTACAACACCACGAAAAAATATTTTTGATTACTGAGTTTCATTCAATACTGTAGAGTGTGGTCATAAATAATACCTAATAATATCCGTCTTGATTGTGTAATGTTCCACTAGAAATCTTGCTATGTTTGGTTTAGAAGACAATTAACTTTCTATAACATAGTGGTATGGGTGTACTTATTTATGGGTGATACTGTATGTTGCATGTACAGGTACAGTTAGAGGGCTGAAAATTTAAACATTTTCTCCTTATTATGTCTAGAAAAAAACACCTTTTTTGTTTTTTGAAAATTCTCCCACAAAATAGGTTTTTAGTGTGGGGTTTAATTTACAATGTAAGTTTATGCCAAATTGGTCCCTTACTTTGTATCCGGCATGTTCAAGCTTGTTTTTTTTAAAATTCAGACTTTTCTAGTGATCACCGCCCAACAAAAGGCGAGAGAAGTAACTTATTCGTTGACCACCCCTTTTCCCAATTTTTTAATTGATCACCTCCAACATGGCATGCTGCCAAAAGATGTAGATCACATGATGGTTTCTATTGAGTGAATACCCAGACCTGTGTGTATAAAATTCATATATGTATATTTGTATGGGTAGATATATATGTATGCATATATATATATACATATATATATTATAAATAGTTTATGGAGTCCTCATGACTGTTGTTTCACACTTATTAGTGAATCTTCAGATGAGAAATGATCTTAAAAATTTATACTTGATCTTATATATACCCTTATTTTTTCTGTTAGTTTCCTACACCAGCTTTCTTGAAATAAAAAAGTTTGCCGGTAAGACATGACAGAGGTTAGCACAATCTAAGTCGTCATGGAAGGAGATGGGAAAGCTGATGAAGATAATGTCTAGAAAAAAGTTCATTTTAGTTTTTTGAAAATTCCCCCCTAAATAGGTTTTTAGTGGGGTTTCAATTTGCAATGTAAGTTAATGCTAAATTGGTACTTTAGTTTGTGCCCAGCAGCGTTTACACTTGTTTTTTGAAAATTCAGACCTTTCAGTGTTATGCATGCTGCCAAAAGACATTGGTCAGTTGACTGTTTCTATTGAGTGACTAACCAGACCTATTATTAATTTTTGACTACTATTTACCTTCATCTTAATTTTTAGTTGTTTTTTTATGACAACATAACTCAGGCTGTCATTTTATGGCTGTGAGTAAACAGCACAGCTCAGCAATAAGGAATAAGCTCCCGTTGAGATTATTCTTTATTTTTGATCTGTGATGTTTACTCACAGTCATAAATTGACAGCCTGAGTTAAGTTGTCATAAAAAACAACTAAAAATTAAGATGATGGTAAAGAGTAGTCAAGAATTGATAATAATGGTTTGCTCGAACGTAATTGTCCAACAATGGGAAAACAAATTATATTGTCTATTTTAAAAAGTAATATTTTATCCTGACAATATGGTACGGGAGGACACACTACGACGAAAGTGTTAAAAGTTATAAATCAGTGGGATTTATTAGACTTAATATTAACTTACTTCCCGTGTCGCACAACACACGAGGCAATAATTTTGTCTCCATTTCTTGAACGATCTATGGAGACCCAATCATTGTTTGTAGCAATTGTGGGGTTTTATGGGACTGCCTTACGTGGTTCCAACTCAGTGGCATACCAAGGTGGGGATGGAGGGGGCGGCCCACCCCGGTTGACACCTTCAGAGGGGGTGACACTAAAAATATTTCATATAGTTTCTTGGTAATTCTTTTTCCCAATGAATTTTCCTGTCTCGGATATCTCGGAAAGTTCTCAATGAATTTCATTGAAATTTTGTTGGGCAATTTGTTATGAAAGAAGTGATTAAATTTTGGGGTGGATCAATGCCCAATTACTTCCCCTGACAATGACGTTGGCAAAGGTATGCGCTCTCTGAGTGCCTTTTAGTTTTATTGTATATTTCTTTTTAAAGATACTAAATAAAACATTCATGCTTTTCCCAAGGGCATTAGTGCAAAGTGAATGCAAACTGTCCCAGCCGGAACTTGGTTCACTGTTAGGCTGATGCTGATTTTCCACTCATTTATTTATATGAATATAGTAATGTCATGAATGCTGCAACTGTATAACACCAGTAAGTAGTGCCCTTACGCTGGCAACGACTTCAGCTGTTCCTGCTTGGGCTTCACATATCACATTACTACTTACTCAGACCGTTTGCGATATGTGAAATAGACTTAGAGGTGACAAGCACCCGACGTGGCGTCACTCACTTCAACCGGCACTATTTTACCCATAGCTAGGGAGAGATGAAGATTCATGCCTTTCCCAAGGGCATTAGTGCAAAGTAAACACAAACTGTCCCAGCCAGAGTTTGAACTCGACTCGATGAGTCCATTTTCCGAGACATTATCATCTGGGCCACCCTGCACCTCCTCAAAACACCAGAAAAAAATAATAATATGTCCTTTTACAGTCTGAGTATGTTTTAGCTTTCCAAGGGAAATTATGGATCACTGCCACCCATATATGCTGTTTTGGGGGCGATCAATTAAAAAGTTGGAAAAAATGGGTGATCAATGAATAAGTTACTTCTCTCGCCTTTTGTTGGGCTGTGATCGCTAAAAAAATGTTTGAATTTTAAAAAACCAGCAGGCACAAACTAGTGACCAATTTAGCATAAACTTACATTGCATATTGAACCCCCCTCTAAAATTCTATTATAGAGGGAATTTGCAAAAAACAAAAAAAAACATTTTAACTGCTCATCTAGGGGAGTGTGTGTGCAACATTTCAAGTTTCTACTATGAACGGTAAAGACTGGGTGAAGTCTGGATACATAGATAGATACATATAAATGTCAGAACACACGCATAACCTAAACCCTGCAATCAATCAGTGTCATGGGTAGCAGTGCCAAAAAATGTCCAAGTTGTTCAAGTAACAGAAAGTAGCAATATAATTTAGATAATGTATTAGGTTGTTCCTCATGAAATGGCCGTTTTTTTTTGGCATTTGTCTTTAGAATTGCCATTTCGATAAATTCTGAAGCATAAAATGTAGTTATACATATTTAACATTAGCTTTCTTTTAAATTTTCAACTTATGATTCATCATATCAGTTATATCAGATAATCCCTCACTCTTGCAGATGCTGTCCTCAATGGAAATCAGACTATTGTTTTTGTATGAGTTCAAACTCGGTAGAAATGCTGCTCATGTATCAAGAACAGCAATTCCAAAATTGGAATGGGAACTTGCTCAGAAAGAACAGTGCGACGTTGGTTCCACAAATTTTGTTCCAGAGATATGAGCCTAGATAATGACCCGTGAGGACGCCCTCAATCAGTTGTTGATGATGAGAATTTAAAGGATGTTGTGGAAACTGATCCAAGGACAACTGTTCGAGCTCTTTCTTAAAATTTACAGATTTGCAAAACAACTGTAGGGTGTCATCCAAGCATATTTTTAACCTTCATAAACGACCATTTCATGTTCATAACAACTGGCTTTTAGATAAATATACAATAACTGAAGGAAATATACATAAATAAGCTAAAAAGCTGTGTTGGGGGTGATCAATTAAAAAGTTGTCAAAAATGGGTGATCAATGAATAAGTTACTTCCCTTGCCTTTTTTGTTGGGCTGTGATCACTAAAAAAGGTCTGAATTTACAAAAAACAAGCAGGCACAAACTAGTGATCAATTTAGCATAAACTTAGATTGCATATTGAAAAACCTAAACCCACTTAATTTTCAAAAAACAAAACAAACATTTTCCCTACTCATCGAGGGGAGTGTGTGTGCAAACTAAATTAGTAAAGAAAATGGGGAAAAGACATAAATGTTTACAAATAGCTGTCACGTTAAAACAGTCTTCGCAAAGAAAAAGGAATGCAAGTTCGAGTCTTCCCAGAGAAATAGGGCCCACCAATTGCAGTGATTCAAATAAATTTATTTTCCCTGACTGTGTTTAAACTTTACTCTTTGAAAAAAATGATTTTATTATTTCTATAAATTGTACAACAGAAATTTTCAAAATGTTATTTATAACTGCGACGAATGTCGTCAGTTCTATGAATGGCAAAAGGTTTTTCGTTCAGACCTTTTTGAATCGGTTCATAGCATTGGTAAAGATAGAAAGGTAAGATATAGAGAGTAGGCGAAGAAAGAGGAATATTTATTTTCGTTTTTATATCAGACTACGTCATATTATTCCTTTTTTTAAATCAATTCTTGAGATGAAAAAATAGAAAGTACAAGAAAAAAAGAAAGCAGACTATACAGTGTTTATAACAAATGTATACAATTCATATATATATTTGTAACTTTTTCATTTGCCAATGTATTATATTGCATTTTCGGACAATATTTTTCATTTTATTTTTGATGCAATGATTATTTATTTTTGTTTCAGACATTTTAACAGCGATTAACTTGAAAAATCAATTGGAAACAAATAGTTTTATTACAGAAACAAATGTTGCCAAATGTTGCCAAATTCAGTCAAAAATTGTATAAACAACATTGCAGGTTTTGAACAGAGTCAAATTTGCAGTCATTTTGTAATTTTATCACTGGACCATTTTTTTGGACTCTTTTTAAAATCTTCAATTTTTGTTTTCAATAACTCTAGAAAAGACTAACTATGTGATGATAATTTTTATAAAAAACATTTTCCAGGAAAAACATGGAATCATCCGAATATGAATAATCAACATTAACCCATTAATTGTAGAAGGTGGCAAGTGTAATAGTGATCTATTGCAAGATAAAAGCCCTTGTCCATGGCAAGATAATCCACTGCAAGTAAACCGTCGCAAAATAAAAGCCCTAATTCACAGATAGAACTGAGTTGCCATCAATTATAATAAAACAAAAATTTTTATTGAGTCAGCCATAGAAATGCAATGACGGAAATTTCCGTCATTCGCAGTTAATTGCTGAGATGCATTTTCCAGTGACTGAGAAAACAGAAACTGGTGGACATCCCCTCAAATTCTGCATCACAAGTGTGCCCTCTTTGTAGCTGTAGATGTCACTTCTCTATACTCAGCTTTGTTATGATATGCTCTCATGGTCATTTCCGGGCCAACACCTGGGCGGAAGTGGAAGTGACCCGGGGACCTTATGAAATATGCATATGGGTGGGTGTCCGAAAACAGGATATTAAACACACAAGCATGGGCGTTCAAACCTGATAAAAGAAAGACACCCTGAGTGGAAGCTCAGAGATGGAGAGAAACTCGGAACTCGGAACTCGGAACAGAGAGACAGAGCGCCTAGGCTTGGCCGGAAGGCACAAGACCAGTGTCCCTGTTGGGGACAGACTGTCCGTTCTCCTTATCTCTCTCCCACTCTTCATTCTCGGGCCGACAAAATGTATCTTATGAAATAAAAATATGTCCGGATATTTTTATGAAGAAATTTTGAGTCTTCCTTCCTTTCTCGCCAAACTCAGGACTTTCATCCCACTTCTGCCTATACAACAGCTTTAAATAACAGTAAAAAGTGATCCACCCGCTCATATGATCGAGGGTGTCGCAGGGTTATTCCACATGGGCATTTATTATAATCCACTTCTGGCTTGCTAGGCTCGTCGAAGCTTAACCAGAGCCTCGTTAACTGTACCTTTTGGGAACATGTTCCCTTCTGTGTCCGTTTTAAGCATCTCATGGCGCTGGACGAGTGTTTGAATTTTCCCGGTTTTGCTATTTTATCCATAGCCTAAGAAGAGATGGATTCATATCTTTCCCAAGGGCATTAGAGCGAAGTAAACATAGATTGTCTCGGCTGGAGTTTGAACTTGGCGGCTGATTCCATTTTCTGTGCAGCTAACCACTGGGCCAGCAGCACCGCCTCCTAGCTGTAGAAACAACAAAAGCAAGCATGTATGCAAACATGCTGCAGCAAGTGTGCAGCACGTATACGAGGTCAATTGCTGACAGCATGCAACTGCAATGAATTGATGCACAAGTGGCAGCAGCACTAAACACATGTTCTTTAGCTGCTGCACTTATAGTGTCTGGGCCAACCCACTGAAATGAACTATGTGCATGAAGATTGGATATTGTGCGTAGGCTGAAACGGAGTTGCACGGACGCATAACGGTTATCCGCAGGGAAAACAGAATTGGTGAACCGAGTTTTTCAGCCAAGACTGCTTACATTCACTTAAATATTTTATTTATTTATTCATTTTTTTTCTCATTTGCATTTTGAGGAATTAACAGGATTCTGCTTACGTTCACTTTGTGTTAATGCTCTTGGGAAAGGCATGAATCCACTTCTCGCTATGGATCAATAGCAGTGCAGTTGGAACCCTTTAGCCCCGGTAAGGCAGTCCAACTTAAGCCTGAGCAAAGGAGGATGTTTGGGCATGGGGCTAATAACTCCACCCCCATAAAAAAACCTCTTGGCTACAGAAACTGCAGCAGCAGCAGCAGCAGCAGCAGCAGCAGCAGCAGCAGCGCCAACAATTGTCAGCTGGCAGGGTGTTGTTGTGACCCTATGCTCCACAAGGAGTCCACAGGGATAAAGAAAAGAACAAAACAGGTCTGGTTAGTCAGACAATAGAAACCGTCACATGACCAATGTCTTTTGGCAGCATGCCGTGTTGGGGGTGATCAATTAAAACATTGGAAAAAGGGGTGATCAATTGAGAAAAGGGATGATCAATCAAGAAGTTACTTCGCTTGCCTTTTGTTGGGTAGTGATCACTAAAAAAGTCTGAATTTTCAAAAAACAAGTGTAAATGCTGCTGGACCAATTTAGCATAAACTTACATTGCAAATTGAACCCCCCCCCCCACTAAAAACCTATTATGGGGGGAATTTTCATACATACATGAATGACTTGGCTCCGCGGACGGAGATTTGGGACGGGTTTTCCGTGTCATTGTTCGGGTCCTAGGTAGGCGGGGCCTGAACGTGGGAAATCCGCAGTCTGCGCAATGGAGTTTTAAGGTGAAGTGCAACGTGCGCGCAGCCGACCCCACCCTTTAAACCATGGGTTTTGCACGCTATGGTCCACCGTAGTTGCACGGATAGCAGCCTTTCCCTATATCATCATCATCAGCTGCTGGACAAAGGCCTTTCCCATCTCCTTCCATGACAACTTAGATTGTGCTAACCTCTGCCATGTCTTACCGGCAAACCTTTCTATTTCATCTCTCCATCTTCTGTCTGGTCTTTTCCTACTGCGTTTACTGTCCCATGAGCACCAATCGGTTAGCCTTTCTCACAATCTATTGTCATCTCTTCTTGCTAGGTGACCAACCCATCTCCATTTTTGCTGCTTAATTATTTGCATAATATCCTTCTCTCTAGTCCTCCCTCTGATCCATGTTGATCTTTTTTCTATCTCTTAGAGTTATTCCTAGCATTGCTCTTTCCATGGTTCTCTTTGCTATACTAAGTTGGTTTTCAGCTCATTCTAGCTCCATTGGTGTGGCCAGTATGCATGATACATACATAGCCAGCCAGCCAGCCAGACTGTCCTAAAAACCGAAAAAACCTATTTTGACAATTTTGGTGACAGTTTCAGTAGATGGTTTCTAAAAGAGAGAAGGGATGATCTGCAACAAAACTACCATATTTGCCTGTACATAAGACTGTGTCCAATGCACTGGTATTATGACTAGGGGGCCTACTACTAAATCTTGACATTTATGGGGCTTAGATGAGTAGCAGTGAGAGGTAGTCCTCCAAATACATTTGTAAACCATTTGTATTATAGTCAATATATATTTGTATATCAAGTATATATTTTCTCTAAATTCAGGATTGTTAAAGTCATTTGTTAAATTTGTTAAATTTTAGACTGTGGACGAGATTAAAGAGAACATGACGAGGCAGCTGATGGCAAT
This sequence comes from Architeuthis dux, assembly GCA_006491835.1. Taxonomy (NCBI): domain Eukaryota; kingdom Metazoa; phylum Mollusca; class Cephalopoda; order Oegopsida; family Architeuthidae; genus Architeuthis; species Architeuthis dux. Next base: position 4,589,304 of record VCCN01004113.1, on the reverse strand, counting down.
CCTAAAAGAGGACTTTGCAGTCTGTTTTGTAAAGAAATGCTGGGATGAGTGTTTGATTGATTGATTGATTTGTTTAGCGGCATATCAACCCTTGATGGGTCATTTAATGCAAGTTTAAGTCAGTTTAAAATTCCTAAAAATAGTGTCTTGCGACTTTGGTGAAAGGTTATTTTTCCTTAACTGGAGTCTTGCGACTTTGGTGAAAGGTTATTTTTATTTAATTAGAGTCTTGCAACTTTGGTGAAAGGTTATTTTTATTTAATTAGAGTCTTGCAACTTTGGTGAAAGGTTTTTTTTTAATTAGAGTCTTGCGACTTTGGTGAAAGGTCATTTCTTTTTAACTAGAGTCTTGCAACTTTAGTGAAAAACCAGGTGGCCCCTGTTTTTTTTTGGGGGGGTACCCCTCTGCAGGGGATGCAGGGATGAGTGTGTGAGGTCCCAAGAGGAGTTCTTTGAAGGGGTCTAAGGGGCCATTGCCCTCGGGTATTCTTTCGTTAATATTTAATGGCTGGATGTTTTATGGACAGACCTCATAAATAATATCTATCAGAAAATTATGAATCATGAAGATTAAAACATGCATGTAAGTAAGCAATATTTGATTAAGAAATGAGAAGTGTGGCTATTAATATTTTACTGTTTATGGTTCTGTACTAAGAATTATGTGAATACACACCAAATATGATCATAGTCAAGTACATTTCCTTGTTTGTATATCAAATATTGATTGCATAGAAGTACATTTTTCAAAGTTACTTTCATCTTTTCCAGATATCAACTTTTGTGAGACTCCAGTCCAAGTTGGAGTTGACTTTGTTTTTCCCCTGTTACAAGAACAACAAGAACAACAAGAACAAGAACTAATCCTCACCTAATTCAGGGGAGTAAACTCTTCCCTGTTTGTATACCATGTCATGTTAAACTAAACCAATATATAAAATTAACATTTCCCTACCGTGATTTGAAATCACGACCAAGCGATTGGTAGTTGGCTCTGTTACCAACTGAGGTAAACTGACAAGTCTTACATATTTACAAATTTATTTATTATATATACAATACAAAAGTTGCAGTAATCATCTTCAGTTGGAATAGAAGTAGGAATGGAGTTTGACCCTGCAGCAGCCAGGCTTGTTTATTACTATTTTTGTAGATAGGTTTTGCAAGTTATACATTCTTTTTCCAATCCTGGTTTCAAACACAATTTAGCGATTTAAAAATATTATTGATAATTATTTTAATTAAATTTGATTAGTTTTTATCTTCATCTTATTTCAGTTGTTTTTATATGCAATTTTCCATTCGGGCCGTTGTTTCTACAGCTATGAATAACAGCGCAGTTGAATAAGAAAGAATAGCCTTCGGTAGAAAAATGGCCCGAATTGAAAGTTGTATATAAAAACAACTGAAATTAAGATGAAGGTAAAAACTAGTCAAATTAAATTAAAATAATGTGTTACAATTACTTCATCCAATAATAATCAAGCTTACTGATCATCTTTTGAAAACAACCAAATTGCTGGGAGATGTAGCAGGTTTAGTCAGTTATTGCTCAAATTCCAATGTTCTTGAAGTTATAAAATAACATTATACTAACCACAACATTTCCCTATACTTGGATATATTTAGGGATTCTTGAAGCGATTTCATGGCAGATTTAGATTTTATAATATATCTAGGAGTTTTTTTGAAGAGGTTTTATCATCTTTTTCATATTTTAAAATTATAGGGAACTTAAAAAGGATTTTTATGACTATTTAAATTCAAGAATTTAATCTTGGATATTCAAAAGATCTTAAACCACTTCATAATAATTTAGAATTCTTGAATAAGTTCTGGCATTCTGAAGAAGCTATGCTATTCCATAGTATATTTTACAAGTATTGAATTCTAGAATATACTAGACAACCCTGTGACGTATCAGTGTTCACACGAATGCAGACCCCACAATATTATTTTTCAGTTGTAAACCATACAGACTTTCTTTGGCTTCTTTAAGTTAGAGCATTTTAAGGGGTCTCTTAATTCAATAACTTTGGCTACAATGCACTGTTTGGGCTACTTAGAAGTCACACACAGATAAACAGAATCAGATTTTAAGTGATAGATGGAAATCAGATCATTATTATCGGGGTGAGTGTGAACACAGACCCTATACTGTTATTATTAAATTGGAAACCATCTTGATTTTTTTTTGCAATCTTCAAATTAGTGCATTTTAGGGGCACTGCATTACTTTGAATAGTACAATTTTGATGTAGTTAAGGTATTGCTTTATAATTTTGATGTAGTTACAGTATTGCTGTTCAATTTTGATGTAGTTAAGGTATTGCTGTTCAATTTTGATGTAGTTAAGGTATTGCTGTACAATTTTGATGTAGTTAAGTTATTGCTGTACAATTTTGATGTAGTTACAGTATTGCTGTTCAATTTTGATGTAGTTAAGGTATTTCTGTACAATTTTGATGTAGTTACAGTATTGCTGTTCAATTTTGATGTAGTTAAGGTATTGCTGTACAATTTTGATGTAGTTAAGGTATTGCTTTACAATTTTGATGTAGTTAAGGTATTGCTGTACAATTTTGATGTAGTTACAGTATTGCTGTACAATTTTGATGTGGTTACGGTATTGCTGTACAATTTTGATGTAGTTCCAGTATTGCTGTACAATTTTGATGTAGTTAAGGTATTGCTGTACAAATTAATGTAACTAAGTATAAGCTGAAAACAAAAACACATTAAATTATAAGACAGTGCAGTTTTGAACAGCACATCAAATTTTGGAACAAATTAACCACACTACCAATCAAGGTATACCTGTATTTTAATTCAATACCTCTGGCTACAAGGGACCATTTCGGTTGCTTAGAGATCACACACAGATAAACAAAATTAGACTTTTAGTATTATATAGATTTCAATAAACAAAAAAACGTTTCTTGTAGAAATAATAAGCAGTAAACTTTGAAATTTTCAGCCCTCTAGCTCTAGATAGTGTGGCCTGTATGCATGATACATACATAGCCACCCAGCTAGCCAGACCAACTTGAAAACTGAAGTAACCGATTTTGACAGTTTTGGTGACAGTTTTGGTTGACGGTTTCTAACATGTTTCATTTAATTATTTTACATTTTAAATGTAAAATGAAAAAGAAACAATACGGTTCAAAACACTGGGAGCTTGGTCAAATAAAGTAACGAGTCCAGAAAGTTTTTCCAAGGTCATACGATAAAGTAAAAAAAAATACCAATAAAAAATAATGAGATTCAACTTTTTTCACACTAAGGGACTAAAGATGTAACACAATTTGAAAAAGGCGCCATCTTTGAAGAATATGCTCAGGGGAGGATGACTGCTCCCCTTGCTCCCCCTTTAGCTACACCACAGATCTGAACTACTGGTGGTGTTTACATAGTTGTTAAAGTGACCCTGGTATTTTAGAAGAGCATGGGTAGGAGGCTCAAATACTGTTAAGGACAATGAAAAATCAACTTATACAAAAAGGCTCCTTGATCAACACGAGCGATCTGCGTTGTAGAGGAGGCATGGAACTGGATTTAAAAACAGAACTTGGAAAACAACGGAAGCAGCAAACAATAACGGACAAATATATTAAAAGACAAAGGAATGAATTGAAACAAATATACATTTGTAAAATAGAGAAGATCAGAAATCTTCTTAAAAGTGAAGAAGACATGACAAGTTCGAGTGCAATGGCAGGAGTAATCTAGTAAGTGACTGCATGTGTTTAAGTGCACGTGTACGCAACCGAAGCCAGTGTATGCACTGGTTCCGTATATGAATGGGTGCAGGTGCACTGACATTCAGAGTCTGAGCTGCACCACACAGAGAGAGAGAGAGGGGGAAGGGGGGGAGAGAGAAGATAGAAGCAAGAGAATGAGAGAGAATGAGAGAGAGAGGAAGCATTGATTATTCTCCAGTGACTCTCGTTCCAAGATCTACCCCTCTCTCCATTTTCTCAACTGATGCTCTCACTCCCGCTAAAATTTTCTCAACTGACTCTCTCACTCCCCCTCATTTTCTCAATTGATGCTATCACTCCCCTTCATTTTTTCATCTGATTCTCTCACTCCCCCTCATTTTTTCATCTGATTCTCCCACTCCCCCTCATTTTTTCATCTGATTCTCTCACTCCCCTTCATTTTCTCATCTGATTCTCTCACTCCCCCTCATTTTCTCAATTGATGCTCCCACTCCCCCTCATTTTTTCAAATGATTCTCTCACTCCCCCTCATTTTCTCAACTGATGCTCTCACCCTCCCTCATTTTACTCGTCCTTCGCATTCATCGTGTGTCTGTTATTGTGCAGTCAGTGAGGCACCAAATGGGACAATATCATTTACTGCAGTGGGTCAGATTTGAACCAAGGGCAATGCAATTAAAACTCAAATTATGATCATGACAATTATTAAAACACCAACAATCAATAGTGCTTTTTTTCCCACTGAATATCACTTGTTAAAAATGCATATTATGGGGAGAGAGAGAAAGAGAGACAGAGTCGTTATAAAAATAATAATTTGGGGGAGTATAAAAAAAGAGAGTGAATGTTTTTTTTTATAAAGGAAATTAAGTTATAGAAGGCAAATTAACAGCAAATTGGCAAACAAATTTTTATAGGTAGAGAAAATAACACCAGTTAATTACCAAAAAAAACACATAGAATTACTTTATAATATAACCAGTGAAAAAATTCATGGATGAATTTGAATTTCTATAGGATGACTTTTGGGAAAAGAAACTCTCTCTCTCTCTCTCTCTCTCTCTCTCTCTCTCTCTCTCTCTCTCTCTCTATATCTATCTATCTATATATCTTTTTCACTGTTCAGAAATACCTTGAATAGTGTGGTTTTGATCAGTATGGGTTTGATGTAGTACGGTTAAGGTATTGCTGTAGAAATTAATGTAACTAAGTATAAGCTGAAAAGAATACACATTAAATTATAAGACCTTGAACAGAGCGGTTTTGAACAGT
>VCCN01004113.1:4562424-4581770 GCA_006491835.1 Architeuthis dux | reverse complement strand
ATAATCACTGCTATCCACAACATTGGTTTATTGTTGGGTTTAACTGTTTCTAACTGTTCATAGTAGAAACTTGAAATGTTGCATACACACTCCCGTCAATGATTAGGGAAAATCATTTTTTATTTTTTGACCCCCCAACCTTAAATGGAAGGTTTTTAGAGGAGGGTTCAATATGCAATGTAAGTTTATGCTAAATTGGTCACTAGTTTGTGCCCACTTGTTTTTTGGAAATTCAGACCTTTTTTTAGTGATCCCAGCCCAACAAATGGCAAGAGAAGTAACTTATTCATTGATCAAACCTTTTCCCAACTTTTTAATTGATCACAACACAGCATATATGTGTGGCAGTGATTCATTTAATCTAAAATATGTAAAAAAGCATGTATCTTAAAACTCCCATTCATACAAAACACATATAACTATATTCAAATGGTTCTTCGAACGATTGAACTCCTTCTTGTTATTTGTGTTGTAAACACAACATTTCGGCCGATCCATTCTTTGGCCTTCTTCAGGTGTAAAATCCGAGTGTGATGGGTTAAACAGAAGTTATGTTTAAAGAGTGTAGCTCTTATAGCACATGACCCGGGTGTTATTGAAAATAATCTTGTAGCTCCCTGTTTCTGTTAACTAATTAGTTAGTTTTTCAAATACCGCATTTGTGATGGGTGTTATTTTTATTAATTTATTTCGACATTGCATCACATAAAAATAGGAAATACTCAGTTAAAGGACAATTAAAATGTTGAAAATGGCCTAAACAGTCGTAACATGTACACCAATAAGAAAGGTGGAACTACGTTCATAAAAACCTTAATTTTAAAAGTTTATGTTTTTTTTAATTTTGAAGTTTTAGAATTTTAATATTTATAACGTCTAGAAAACTGAAATTGAAATTTTCATAGTTTATTGTACTCATTAATGTTTTATTTAATTGAACAATAAACTGAACAAAGTAGTTTATAGCATAAAATAACATCTTAACTAAATACATTACTTCTTTGAATTGAACAATAAACTGAACAAAGTAGTTTATAGTATAAAATAAAATCTTAACTAAATATGTTACTTTGTAGAATGCAATCATACTTGTATTAAGTTTTATTAGTCATGGGAGATAGGGTGTCCCCAAATTATCTTGAAACAATTTCAAGTTTATATTTGCACAAGCATTTAGTGCTCACATACTTTTGTTACAGGAAAAGAATTTGTACAACATACAATTTTTGTGTACACTGACTACTAAAAACTAGAGGGAACATTGGTCACGGGTGAGATTTTTTTCCTTCATATTCTCTTTACTTCGTACTATTATATACTTGCAAAATCCACAATTTTGTAATTATGCTGACTTTTTTTTTACTACTAGTGTTAGTTTTATAATCAAACAACTACTATCTACCATCACTACAATACGTACAAAGGCTAGTGGCTACCAATCAAAACCAATTACTGAGATCATGTCCGTATACCTCAGCAGTATTATTTATAGATCTAACATCTGTGTGTATAGCTTAGGGGTCAGAGCATAGGTTAGCAAGTGAAGCGGTGTTAAATTGTAACTCCAGGGCTGGCTCGGTAACACTCATGACCAGGTAATTATCTGGGAGAATGATGATTGATTTTACATCTTGATAAATAAATTTTTTGGCAGCCAGTTTAGTGCTGTGAAATTAAAACAGTGGTTCTCAAACTGTGTGCCGCGGTACAATAGTGTGCCACAACTATTTCCCAAGTGTGCTACATAAAATTTTCCAAATGTGCAAACATGTATTTAGAGCCTTGAATGTGTCTAGTACAGGTGTTATGTTTGTCCTGCTTCCACCACAGAGTTGCCAATCTGGTGTTTTATCACTAGATTTTGTGAGATCTCAACCTTTTTAGCAATGGATGAAAGAAAAGAGGGGTGATGAGTATGTACAGTATTGCCCATAGATAAGTACACCCATACCACTATTTTATAGAAAGTTAATTTTGTTCTAAACCAAATATAGCAGGATTTTATTATTTCTAGTGGAACATTACACAATCAAAATGGATATTATCAGGTATTATTTATGACCAAACTCTACAGCATTGAAACTCTGTTGACAAAAATATGAATATGTTGCCATTCAAAGATGAGTATAACACTACGAAAAAATATTTTTGGCAACAGAGTTTCAATGCTGGAGAGTTTGGTCATAAATAATACCTGAACTCAGAATAGCGCATGGATGCGAAACATGGAAATTAACCAAACGAGCTGAAAACCAACTCAGAATAGCACAGAGAGCCATGGAAAGAGCAATGCTAGGGATAACTCTAAGAGATAGAAAAAAATCAACATGGATCAGAGAGAGGACTAGAGTGATGGATATTATACATCTAATTAAGCAGCAAAAATGGAGATGGGCTGGCCACCTAAGCAAGAAGCGATGACAATAGATGGAGGTGAGGGGAAAGACTAACAGACTGATGCCCATGGGACAGTAAATGCAGTAGGAAAAGACCAGACACAAGATGGAGGGACGAGATAGAAAAGTTTGCCAGTAAGATGTGGCTGAGCTTAGCGCAATCTAGGTCGTCATAGAAGGAGATGGGAAAGGCCTTTGTCCAGCAGTGGAATTATGACAGCTGCTGCTGATGATGATGATGTTGATGTTGATGATGATGATGTTTTAATTTTTCAAATAGAGAATTTTTATTTCCTTTTTGTCCTATGGCAGTATAAGCAGTTAGAATCTACATAAATATTTGGCAGAGGTTAGCACAATCGAGGCCGTCATGGAAGGAGGTGGGAAAGGCCTTTGTCCAGCAGTGGACTTATAACGGCTGATGATGATGAGAAGACCTGCAATCAAAGAAGAACCTTAAATTTGGATAATATTTCTTATACATTTACCCATCATTGATGTACTACAAGAATGAGATGAAGAAAAATTATCTTTACTTTTACCAATGCATTTAATAATGTTTAGTATATTATCACTCTGCACAGCCTGAGTTAAAGCTTTTTGTCTCAATTTTGATCTCTTTCTCCATGCACACATATATATACGAAATATAACACAATCTATATAAAAGGTTTGCCTTTTATCTTGAATTAAGCCCCTGAAGAATATGTAAGCTTGGTTTAATGACAGATATTAACAGATTAAAAATGAAAATATCACCGTTCATTTTTCTGGTATTTTCTGTTTTAAAATCGTCTTGTCATTTTGTTTTTCAACTACACACTGCTATCAATGTAAGCTTGGTTTAATGACAGATATTAACAGATTAAAAATGCAAACAGAAGATAATGTTCTTACAGATCCTTTATTCAAATATTCACAATGACCGTGGTCAGCCAAACATGTGTGTCCTCTCGAGCTCTTTCTTCTACTCGTTGACCAGAACGTAAAACAGCGCCCCCTAGCAGAAGTCTTCTGCCTAAGGGGAATAACTCATGATACTTACTTAATAGAATGGATCAGCCGAAACTTTGAGTTGACAACATCAAGGATGGGAAGAAAAGATTCAATTGTGAAAAAAAAGTTGGAAAGCTTTTATTTATATTTTTATCCATAAATAACAGAATTTGCATGATTTGCATGAAATTCGAATAAAAAATAAACAAATCAATTAATTAATTAATTTGAAAAATTTCAGAAAACAGAACATACACTCCCGTCTTGCTGATTATCCTATTTTCATTTTTATATTAATGTATGAACTAGCTGAACCCATGGAAATTCCACGGGTGTTGACAACTAAGCTTATCCATTATCTCATGCCTCTGCTCTTCTCTCACCCTTTTCCTGTATGTTCACATTCTCTCCCTTATCCTTTCTAATTTTAGTTGCCCATCCATGTTTTTATCTAAATGTTATACAAACATGGATTAGTTTCATATTAAAAAATCTTCCTAACCCCTCAGTAAACTACCTAAATTTCTTTTCTCTCCTCTCCCTTCTGATTAAACTACCTAATTTTCTTTTTTGCTCTCTCTCTCTCTTCCTACCCTCTTATTAAACTACCTAACCTTCTTTTTTGCTCTCTCTCTTACTACTCTCTTATCTAACTACCTAACCATGCCTTTATGTTATTACTGAAAGTGTAACATTCGAGCATAGGTAGGAACAAGCAGAATAATATTATAGATATGCGTGAGCGTGATGCTTTCTCTCTCTTTCTTGTTTTTACCCATATCTCTTGGTGGGTTCAGAAAGTTCTTATGAAATTTTTTCCATTACAGGTCATCTTAATGCAAAGTGTAGTAACTGTCAACTTGCCGCTAGAATGCTAAGAACGTTACAATTCAAAAACATTGGATACTGGATACAAAATTGAGAATTTACTTGAAACCTTCTCCCCACAAAATAACTAAATGAAAAACCATGTTACCTTGTGTGATGTTTATATATGTATGTATTAATGTCTAAATATGTATATATTAATGTTTACGAGTAATAATAAATAAACATGCAAAGTTCCCAGCAGCCCCCAATCGCCCTGCAAACACGTGTCTTTGTTTCTCTTTTCTTCTTTTTCTTAAACACAGCTAAATACAGTTATGAACCAAACGTGTTCAAACTAAACACAGCTAAACAGTTATGAACCAAAGGCGTTCAAACTAAACACAGCTAAACAGATAAGAACAAACAAGCAACAAAGGCACTAATATCAAATGAAATTGCACCTTGTTTATTCATTTGTTTGTTCTCTCTGTAGCTGATTGGTTCCTTTCTTTCTCTGTGACTAATTGTTTTACCTCTGCCAACGGATGTATTCACTTGTGTTTGCCTGTCTGTCTGTTTGTTTACACAATATCTCCAAAAGTTTTCAATGAATTTCAATGACATTTTCTGGAACAGTGGGCCATGGTCTAAGGAAGAATTGATTAAATTTTGGGGCGGATCCAGAAATCTTTTACAGTTACCTTAACCACATGTCTATATTTCTGTCCATACAATATTTCCAAAAGTCCTCAATGAATTTCAATGACATTTTCAGTTTTGGTAGGCCATGTGCTAAGGAAGTATTGGTTAATTTTGGGTCAGATCCAGAAATACTTGTACATATACCTCTCCTGATTCATATCTATATATAAACTGATTTACATTCAATTTTTAGTGACAATGGCATTGGCAAAGGTACACCCTCTCTGAGTGCTTTCTAGATATCTCTGTAGCTGATTGGTCCCTTTCTTTCTCAATGACTAACTTTTATTATTGTGGGCTGAACGCCATATGACATTCTGACCTTTTCTTTCAAAACCTCTCTTTTTTTCCTTTTTGTCTCTGAGAGGTCAGCTCCTTTCAACCTGTTTTTACATTGTATCGAGACACAATGGTCAAAATTGAAAACGTAGAGCTGGAGAAAGTAGATCACTACATCTATCCGGGACAACGATTCTTTATGGGATCCCCAAAAGAAGAGGAAATCAAGCGAAGAATCACCCTAGGTTGGCGAGTAAGTTTGATTTTCAAGAACAAGAAGATCCCATTGGTTTTATAAAGAAAGGTCTACAACCAATACATCCTCCTGATAGTCACCAGCTGAAACATGGAACTTAACCAAGAGATTGGCTCTCAAACTAAGAACCATACAAAGTGCACAGGAAGAATCATGTTAAACATCACATGGAAAGATCACAAAACAGCACAATACATCAGAGAAAAAATAGGTGTCAAGAGATATCCTGAAAGCCACTAGCAAACTTAAATGGCAATGGGCAGGCCATTCTGGCAAGGATATCAGACAACTACAGGACATTGCAACTCACAACATGGATCCCTCGAGACCATGGGTGAAACTGGTTGACAAATGTAAGATCAGTGTTGTCAACTCAAAAATATTTTCGCGATAGTTTGACTGCCAAAAAGCACTAATGAAGCGCTAAATGTTTCAAAATAGCCAAAAATACTAAACGCTAAAAATGGTAAAAAATAGCCAGAGAATGGCCAAAAATGGATAAAATGTGTTAGGCGAAAATGCGCTTTAGAGAGTTTTATCAGCTTTCCAACTTTGTCAACTGGGAGATGAAATATGAAATTCTGTTTTTTTTGGTGTGTGCTGGCAGCCATTTTGTTTTAGGCAAATGAGGTAGTTCTTCCTAACCTTTTTCTTGGGAACATCTTTTTTCTGAAAGAGGACATCCTAAGGAACATTTGGTACCCTAAATGTAGGATCATGGGGGAGGGGGTGAACAGTAGGCCCTGTTGGCCCCCGGATTATCAGCAGTAACTCACCAAAGAGAAGGAAGATATTGATGGTATACAAACGCAGAGTACCCTCGTTTGTTGCATTCAGTTTTGTGTAAGTATCCACTATTAGGGGTAAAAACTATTATCTATTGTAAAATTGGCTCTACAGATATGTATGTATGTGTGCACTCAAGTGCCCCAACTGTCCCTGAGTGTGTGCTTTAAGAATTGGACTTGTCAGCCACATTCAGAATTCACTGATGACAGTACAGCCAGATATCATCAGAACAATGGTCAACCAACATGTATGTGTGTGTTCAGTCATCATCATTATCATCAGCAGCAGCCATTTAAAGTCCATTGTTGGATATAGACCTTTCCCATGGTCTGCCATTTATTTTTGCTTTTAAGCATTACAGTGCCAAAACATTCTGAATTTTTCCAAATCATCATGCCATCTTACCTTTTGTTGACCAGTTTCACCCATGGACTCAAGGGATCCATGTTGTGAGTTGCGATGACCAGTAGTTGTCTGATATCCTTGCCAGAGTGGCCTGCCCATTGCCATTTAAGTTTGCTAGTGCTGGCCCCAAACTTATCATTATAGGAAGGGGATCAGATTTACCGCCACTTTATTGTGAGTGTATGTACATATTATTACACAACAACCTCATGTTGCCAATTTAGATGGGTTTTCTTTTCAATTTTTTGAATCTGGGAATCACTCTCAAAAATTTAAAAATAAACATCTAAATCGACAACACTGGACTCCCAAATTCTAAAAATAAAAAAAAACCTTATAAATTGGCAAGACTGGACAGACAAATTTGAAAAATAGAACTAAAAAAACAAACATCTAAATTAGCAACACTGGAATATTGTGTGTTACGCTGCTGCTTCTGCTATTTCTGAAATGAAATGACAAAGCTTCCCTGAGTTAAAAACAGGTATATGCATCTATTCTTGTCTCCAAGAGTTGGTTTTCATTCATCATGGAAACAATTAGATTTTCTTTTATGTAATAGAGGTTTTATTATATCCTATTCATACATAAAATGCAATGTGTATCCATATATATACATATTCATTTTTATGTAACACTTTTGAATGAGTGCGCAGATACTACACACTGATCTTAGGCAGAAGTTCCTGGAAGGTATACTCTGATTCTAGGTAGAGTGCACTGATACTACACTCTTATTCTAGGTAGTGGGCCGGAGAGTGACACTTTGATCCTCAGCAGAGTGCACAGATACTCTAATGCTAGGCATAAGTGCTGTTCCATACATAAATAATCCTGTCATTTTTGATGGGTACTATGCTAGTATATATATAAATAAGAAATTAGTGTGATTATCTATATCTGCTTTATCACTGTAGCTAGTAACCGGAAAATGTGTATACTTATACACCTACTAAACATACAGGATGGTGCAAAAGTCACAAAGGGGTTTAAAACAATCATAATTTTTTCTATTAGAAACTGTCAACCAACACTGTCAACAGTGTTAAGTATTTTGAGTTATTCCCCTTAGGAAGGAGAGTTCTTATCAACTTCTGGTAGGAGGTGCTGTTTTACGTCCTGGCGAACGAGCAGCCATATTCTTATTGGTTTGAGGAGCTCGAGAAGACACATGTGTGTATCGTTGACCGCGGTCATTGTATGAATAAAGGATCTGTGAGTACGTCTTTTGTTGCGTTGTTAATCTGTTAATATCTGTCATTATACAAACCTTACAAACAGTTTTTGAATTGGTCCAGCTAGCTGGCTGGCTATGCGTGTATATACATTATCGCCCATAAATAAGTACACCCCTACCACTTTTTAATAGAATGTTAATTGTCTTCTAAACCAAACATAGCAGTATTTTATTATTAATATTTTTGGCAACAGAATTTCAATGCTGTAGAGTTTTGTCATAAATAATACCTGAAAATATCTGTTTTTATTCCACTAGAAATAATCAAATTCTGCTATATTTGGTTTAGAAGAAAATTAAATTTCTATTAAAAAGTTGTAAGGGTGTACATTACACAATAAAAACGGATATTATCAGCATTGAAACTCTGTTGTACTCATCTTCGGATGGCAACATATTCATATTTTTGGCAACAGGTTTCAATGCTGTAAAGTTTGGTTATAAATAATACCTGATAATATCTGTTTTGATTGTGTAATGTTCCACTAGAAATAATAAAAAATTAAACTTCTATAAAATAGTGGTAGGGGTGTACTTATTTATAGGCGATGCTGTAGATACATATAAATGTCAGAACACATCAATAACCTAAACCCAGTGTTTAAACTGGTCTGTTGTGGGTAGCGGTGATTACAAATCATTGAAACTAAAAAGATATGAATGTTTTTGTTTGAACATTTGTGCCACCCTGCATTACTCAAAATATTTGTTGATTCACTAATTGTTAAAATGATAGGCATGAACATCAATTTCCCTGCACTATATCCCATCACCAGGTATCTTCACTTGGTCTCGTCACTGGTATGTCACTTTGGGGCATAGAACGTGAATGAGGTGATGGCGAACAAGTTTTCTTTCACAGCAACACAGCTTCAATCCCTTAAGAGGATTAACGTATTCACAACCAGAGTTACTATGAAATTGATCTTACCTACTTTATTCCCACCATAAGTCAAAGTACTGGTAGTGACATTAGTAAGCAAACTTCAACTTCTGTTTCTACTACTATTACAGTACCGCTGCTGCTATCTGTACCAAAAATACCGCTGCAACTAGTAAAAGTACAGCTGCTGCAGGTAGTACCACTCTCACTAGTAGCTACTAACATTCCTGTAGCCATTACCACCACTGCCTAGACTTGACTATTGTAAGAACTTTATGAATAAAAATGAGTTTCAACAGGGAGGATTCCAGCTCACAAACTGTATCCCTCCATTGCACTAGCAAGAAGGGACCCTTTTCCTGATGACTGCAGTTACCATGAAATATTCTAAATTGGGAGAAATTTTTGTGGTCTTATATCATTCTCCTCCAGCTATTGGCAGTGATGGAAATGGGTTTAGTGAACTAGGTATATGGTAAGACTGGGTTTTGGGAACTAGGTATATGGTAAGACTGGGTTTTGGGAACTAGGTATATGGTAAGACTGGGTTTGGGGAACTAGGTATATGGTAAGGCTGGGTTTTGGGAACTAGGTATATGGTAAGACTGGGTTTAGTGAACTAGGTATATGGTAAGGCTGGGTTTAGTGAACTAGGTATATGGTAAGATTGGGTTTTGGGAACTAGGTTTTTGGTAATGTCTCCATTAGTAGACATTGATCGTACAAAAAGATTGAAAATTTAGAAGTGGGTATACACTGTCCCCCCACTATGGGTAAAAAGCAGGGCAGACTGGGCTCTTTAGCCATGGTTGGCAACCAGTCTACAACTCTGACTCCAAACCAGATGGAAGCCAACTTTGACTTCTTTCCGGCAGCTCCTGCAGCCAAACAAATCACTCTGCTTTCCTTTGGACTATATCAGCGAGGCTGAAAGGGGGATTCTGTTGACTGGGCACCCCATGATCTCCATGCACTTTTCCCAAGCTTGTGCCCTGGAAAGGTCACTTGTGTCGTTTGATTGTCTACCTTCTGTGTGATTCTAACATTTTTTCTTCTTAATTTGAATATTTCATTGCCTCAGGCTTCCTTGTTAGTCATTCAGTCATCCATCCACTTGTACCATTGAGGGGGTCACAAGATTATTTCACGTGAGCATTTATTATAATCCACTTTTGGCTTGCTAGGCCCATTGAAGCTTCACCAGAGCCCCATTAACTGTACCTTTTTGGAACTCTACTCTGTCCATTTCAAGCCTCTCACAGCACTGGACTGCTATTCTACTCATTGCTGGTGGGGAGAAGTGTGGATTCATGCCTTTCACAAAGACATTAGTGCAAAATGAATGCAGATTGTCTCAGCCAGAGTTTGAATATTTTGGTATTGCAATGCTTAGGAGCGAAAACATGGCAAGTGTTAGGGAAGATTTATGTCCAAAAACGTATTTTAAAAGGCTGATGATAATGATGATGATGCTTGACCCAAATGCACTTTTCTGTGAGGAGTGATCTGTCAATGGTCAAAGCTGACCAATAACCATTGTATAATTATCATTAATGGTAGCAATATCTAAAAAGTGGATGGAGAGTGGTCAGTTATTTTCAAGAAAACTTTCATTGAGGCATATATCTCTATATATATTAGGTTGCTACATATAAAATAGACTTTTTTAATAGTAAACTGAAGGATGATATAAACAATAGAAAATGGTAAACATCTAATCAGAATATGATTCATTTGCAGCAATAACCGTTTTCAAAACAATCCTCTAATGATAATATGCCATCTATATAAAGACTATTTAGGTTTAGTAGTCACAAATTCAGTATTTATATAAGTAATTATACCTTCCCTGTTATTGAACCTTTCATTATGGATATGAAGTTCAAAATGTTTTAAAAGATCTATAGGAGAAACCTCATGTGAATATAGAGGATGACTTCATATCCCAACTGTCTAAGCTTAGACACAGTCTGCTGGGAGGTATAGGGTTGGGAACTGTCAAGGAGCATTTCATTCAGTTGGGACCCATTTTCCCAACTTTTTAACCTTCCCTATTGTCTTGAGATCATGTGATGTGGTTGCTGTTGAAAGAAAGTACTTGGACTGTTGTTCATGGGTCGTTGGCCACTGCTGTCAATAATTTTTCATAATTAAGAATAGCTTTGTACCTCCTTTGAGGTTTATTATTGGTATCCATATTTCCAGTCCTAAACCTATTGAACCAATGCTGAACAGTTTGCACTGTAGTAGTGTTCACTCCAAATATTTTGTTGATATTATGAGCATTACTTGAAAATGAATCTTCTTGGGTAGATACCATTTCTGTTCAGATCTCAAAAAAATAAAGAAAAAAATAGATCTGGACGCACATTGTATAGCAATGATCAGCAAGTTAAACCTGCTGGCCATTGTTAGTGGGATCTAACACTATTGATGGTCTGATACAAAACTGTTATGTTAATAAATAATATGAAAAAAAAGATCAGAATTCACGTAGTATAGCAATTATCAGAAGCTAATTTTGCTGGCCATTGTTAGTAGGCTCGATCCCCATCGGATCTCCCAGTATAGGTGGTCTGATACCAAGTCATACTAAATTAATATACTTATATAATGAACAGTGAACTTTCTGTTTTTCTGTCGCTAACACTGGACTCTTTCACTCAGAGGTGAAATTTTGCTGATAAAAATACCTCTTAACCACCATTTGAAACTATGGACTCTTTAACTGAAACAAATTCACTATTTATTTTCTTAAAAAATTGTTTCATAAAATTCAAATATATCTGCAAATTCTTTTCATAGGTATATATTTTCTTTTTCCCAAATTTTTCACTCTGAACAATACTTGCAGTCCTGTCAAGCTGAACTTTGGGGTCCTTTAAAATATAGTATTATCTTATTTATGTTTTACAGCAAGAAAAATAAATACATAGGAATAAAAAGTTTATTACTGCAGAAAGTATTTAACTGTCAGATATTCATGAAAAATCTGACTTCACATCAGGGTATCTTCTTATTTTGACATTTTTTATTCTCTATAATTTATTCATTATCCCATTTCTCCATTTGTATTTCGAAAGTCCTGCTCTCTCAGACACATGACAGGCGCCCCCTGGCGCTTGATGCCCTGGGTGACTGCCCGTGTTGCTGGTACCTAGGGCTGGCCTTGCTTGCAGTCAGGAAACAGAATTTGAAATTATTTCTTTGGTTCTGTTTTCCAATTACCAATCATGAGCCATTTTGTATTTCTAGTAAACATTACTGTGGCTGCCGCTAACTGCAAAGATATGATTGGTAGTTCAGCCGCTATCTTTCCTAGTTATACCACCACAGCTAGTAAGAATACCGCTGCTGCTGCTAGCAGTACCTCTTACAATTTGCTATTGTTGGTAGCATTATTGAAACTACTTATACAACAACTACTAACAATGACTCAACAAACATAAGAGTTCCACTTTTTAGGATGAGTCTTGCTCAAAATACCTTTGATCAACTAATTCAAAGTTCAATTCTAAGTTCAAACTCTGGTTAGGGACACTAATGCCATTGTGAAATGCATTAACCTAACCTTTCTTGCATCTTGTCATACTTAATTAACCATGGTCTTATCATTGGCACATTGTTATAGTGTATAGTAAGACAGAGAGACAGAGAGACAGAGATTAATAAGTCTAATGATGAAAATTGGTTTGCGGAACTAGGTATACAGTAATGTCTCCATTAGTAGACATTGAACATACAACAAACCTGGAAATTGAGAAGTAGGTATATGCTGTACCCTCCGCATACTATCCCCCCCCATTTCCATCACTGCACAAGTCACTAATTCTAATCCAACGCATCAGTCTCCAAAATGAGTGACTGTTCAACACAATCACTTCAAGTCAAGCAGAAGAATGCTTAAGGTTTGGTAGTGCTTATCAAAATAATAAGACCTATGGAAATATCTTTGCAAATTAAGAATAGAATCAGGGCCTCTGAGAGGTGGGTGCAGCCAGTGCATTGCACCGAGGCCTGGAGGCCCAAAGAGGGCCCAGGGAGGGCCCAGAGGCCCAAGGAGCACCCGGAGGCCCAAGGAGGGCCCGGAGGCCCAAGGAGGACCCGGAGGCCCACGTAAGAGGTCTGAGAGTTTCTTGGGTAGAGCTGTGTATTGAAACATCTAAGTCAATACAATATGTCCATTAATAAAATAAATTGATCTCTTAGTATCTGTCCGGCACCATTCACGGAGCTAGAGTGCTGAAAATTTAAACATTTCTCCTTATTATGTCTACAAAAAATGGGAGGTTCAATTTGCAATGTAAGTGTCTGCTAAACTGGTCCCTTAGTTTGTGTCCATCATGCTTGTTTTTTTTAAAATTCAGATTTTTTTTAGTGGTCACTGCTCAACAAAACGCGAGAGAAGTAACTTATTTATTGATCGCCCTTTTTTCAATTCTTTAATTGATCACCCCCAACATGGCATGCTGCCAAAAGATTTTGGTCGTATGACTGTTTCTATTGATTGACTAACCAGACCTGTCAATTATTTTATGATTAAGTATTGTAAACCACTATTATCAATCTTTGATTACTATTTATCTTCATCTTAATTTTTTAGTTGTTTTGTTTTTATCACCACTCAGGCTGTCAATTAACACACGTAGGGGAAGTGTTGCCAATTTAGTGCATTTTACGCTAGATCTAGCGCGTTTCTTGTTTTGGCTGTGCAAAAAGCGCTAAATTAGCGCATTTTCGCCTAAAACATTTTGGCCATTTTCAGTCTATTTTTGACCATTTTTAGCATCTTTTTTGTATGTTTTGGCCATTTTTGGCAATTTTAAAGAATTAAGTGCTTTTGGCAGTCTAGCACGAAAATATTTTTTGGGTTGACAACACAGAGTAAGGGTTTTACTCATTTTTGGACTGTAACATATTCATACTTTTTCAATGCTGTACAGTTTGGTCACAAATAATACCTGATAATATCCATTTTGATTATGTAATGTTCTACTAGAAATAATAAAATCCTGCTATGTTTGGTTTAGAAGACAATTAACTTTCTATTAAAAAGTGGTATGGGTGTATTCATTTATATGTGACACTGTACATAGATAGTCAGTCAGCCAGCCAGACCAACTTAAAAACTGAAGAAGATGTTGACAGTTTTGGTTGACAATTTTTGATATGATAAAGATAAAGGAAAATAATTTTTTAAAAAGATTGATCAATTATTGATTACCAATAAAATTGTTTTTTCTGAATTGGTTTTACCCTTTAAATTCTTGTTTGTTCAAGTTAAAATTACTGTATTCAAGGACACTCTGGCCTTAAAAATGCACCTTAGTTTCGACTTTGATATAAATGGAAGAGTCCATTGTTTCAGAGACATTTTTATTAGCAAAATTATTACCTTTTAGTGAAGGGTCCAATGTTATGGACAGACAAACAGAAAAATCACACTGTCAATTAGTAGATGCCATTCAATATAGTTTGATTTATATGTATCTATGTATCTATCTATGTATCCGGACTTTGCTCAGCCCTAACCGTTCATAGTAGAAACTTGAAATTTTGTACATACACTCCCCTCAATGAGTAGGGAAAATGCTTTTTGTGTTTTTTGAAAATTACCCTCTTAAATAGGTTTTTAGAGGAGAGTTCAATATGCAATGTACGTTTATGCTAAATTGGTCACTAGTTTGTTCCAACTTGTTTTTTGAAAATTCAGACCTTTTTTTAGTAATCACAGCCCAACACAACATGTGTGGCAGTGATTCATTTAAAAAAAAAGGCATGTATCTTAAAACTCCCATTCATACAAAACACATACTGAAACTTGATTGAATGCAGTAACATATTCATTGATCACCCCTTTTTCCAACTTTTTAATTGATCACCTCCAACACAGCATATATGGGTGGCAGTGATTCATAATTTCTCTTGGAATGCTAGTTTTTTATATTAAGTGTCACTTCTTCCCATTTTTATACAATTTAAGCTTACATGCTCCTTTCCAGTATATCCAATATGTAGATCGCACATTAACTGTATGTTGCCACAAGTGGGCATATAGTTGCATGTATCAGTACACCAGAAACTATTCTTAACTCTTTAAGCAGAAGATTTATGTTTACAAGTCCACTATTAGTAGTCGTAAGTAATTCTAAGTTAAAGATGAAAATATGATGAAAAACATGGTTTAGAGTATATATATTCTTAACAAGAGCCAGATTAAGTTTCGTGCGGGCATGTAGCATGTTATTAAGGGGCCTCAATTTATGAAAATGTGCATAAATATTTTTTACTTGCAAAGTAATTAAATAGTTTTATTTGATAGATAATACAACAATTATGTCTGTCATTTAAGTAAAAGTATTACTTTGTTTTTATTCAAATGGTTCTTCGGACGATTGAACTCCTTCTTGTTATTTGTGTTGTAAACACAATGTTTCGGCCGATCCATTCTTCGGCCTTCTTCAGGTGTAAAATCCGAGTGTGATGGGTTAAACAGAACTTATGTTTAAAAGGGGGTAGCCCTTATAGAACATTGCCTGGGTGTTTCTGTGTCTTTGTCTTGTTGGGTTTAAATTTGTTGAGAAGTGGAAGCCACATCGGGTTGAAATCCGCACTTGTCTGGCTAATGTATTTAGTCAATATTTTGATGTGAGCTGCCTCTTTGATTTTTCTCTGCTTCCAACAACGTTCTCTGTCAATAATCTGGACTTCCTCCCAAAGAGGAAGATGCTAGCTGTTCTCTCTCCAGATGTGGTCGGACATAGCAGATTTATCTATCTCGCCCCTGATTATTTGAATATTAATGACCCTTCTCAAAACTTTAGAAAATACTTTGTTTTTGTTTTGATCTTTGTACAGGGGCTTTGACTTCAGTTTCAAATATCTTCATAATTATGTGTTGTATATGTATCATATAGATACCACACTCCCATTAATTACTGTGTTAAAATAATAACTCCAATTAAAGGTGACAATTGGTTAAAATCGCTAACTTTAAACACCCGGTCATTCATAAAAGTTGAGGGCAGTGTAGTACTATAGTAATAGAGCAAGTGCAGAATCACTGAATTGGAATTGATAGCTTACAAGCATTTAGCGCGGGGCCCTTGAAATTGTGGGGCCCGTAGCATATGCTACTACTGCTATATAGTTAATCCGTCACTGTTCTTATCCATCAACTGTGGCAGGTGACAAAGTGTAATAGTTATCCATTGCAAGATAAAAGCCCTAACTCACAGATAGAACTGAGTTGCTATCAATGGCAATAAAACCAAAATATTATTGAGTTAGCCATAGAACGTGAAATGACGGAAATTTCCGTCATTTGCAGTTAATGGATTATGAAAGCATTAATTGAGTTTTCAGCCCTCTAGCTCCGAAATGGCATTGTGAACTATGTACAAATTCTATTTTTGTGCTAATTTTCTTGAAAAAGTCAAAAATCCCTCTCTTCAGCCTAACTGACAGTCATAATTGATCATGAATTTCAATGAAATTTTCTGGAAGGGTGGGTCATGGACTAAGAAAGAATCGATTAAATTTTGGGGTGGATCCAGCAATATTTTACAGTTACCTCCCCTGCATCGCAATTATATATGAACTGATTTTCATTCAGTGTCACTGGCATGCAACTGTGACAGACATCAGTGAGTGAGACCAACGCTGCACAAGTCTACCTCTTCCTAATTCAACACGTATACAAGCTTTAATAAAAAAAAACATGAGGATTGACGTCATACTCATGAACAAATGACTGCTTATTTACAACTACCTATAATGGTGGTAGTAATTTGACAATGTGGAAGTGAAAGATTGAGAAGAAGATGTATTACATCTCAAAATGTTTTTATTATCATAAAGATAAGGCTTGATGCATTTCGCCGAGATTCAGTTGGCATCTCGTTTGCAATGCAGAAAAATGTAGCATATGCAGTGCATCACATGTTGTGACAAAATATACTAAACTGGAAAAACAGGGAGGCAGTAGAGTTGTTGGTATGGAGAAACTCCTCATTTTCTTTGTCCCAACATGTGATGGACTGCATATGCTACAGTTTTCGGCATTGCAAAAGAGCTTCTGAAGACACTGACTGAAACTTTATACTTTATGATAATAACAAATTTTGAGATGTAACACACCTTCATCTCAATCTTTCACTTCCACATTGTCAAATTACTACCATCATTCTGTCGGATTACCTTATATCCACACAACAAACAATTATTTATAATGCAGCTCTTAAGAGACATACAATTGTTTACCTCTACCAACAAAGTTAAAAGAAGTAGATCTATTTGCTCGTCTTTGTCTGTCTGTCTGTCCATCTCTTTGTCTGTTTGCCCACACAATATCTCTAAAAGTTCTCAATGAATTTCAAGGACATTTTGTGGAAGGATTGGCCATGGGCTAAGAAAGAATTGATTAAATTTTGGGGGTGGATCCAAGATTTTTTTACAGTTACTTCCCCTGCATCATAACTATATATCCACACAGCATCTCTGACAGTTCTCAATGAATTTCAATGACATTTTCTGGAAGGGTGGGTCATGGGCTAAGAAAGAATTGATTAAATTTCGGGGCGGATCCAGGAATTCTTTTTTTACAGTTACCTCCCCTGCATCGCAATTATATAAGAACTGATTTTCATTCAGTTTAATAGTGACACTGGCTTTGGCAGAGGTATGCACTCTCTAATTGCTTTCTAGTTCTCAATAGTACTCTTTATACTTATATTAATTCTATAAGTAGAATGGCTCCTGCGATTTGCAGTGGTACTGCAGAAGGAAGAAATTCCACTTCACGTAGTAGTACCACTACTCTTTTCGATGGGATACCATTATTGTTGATAATATTACTGCTGAAAGTAATGAAGCTACAAACAGAAGAACCCCCGCTGGTGGTACTATTGTTGCTGTTGGTACTTCTACTGCTACTAGTAGAAGTACCACTGCTACTGGCAATACCGCTGCTGTGTCTGGTAGCAAGACCAAACTAGTGGCAAGTTGATTATTGATTTTAGCACAGATCACTTCAGTGCAGCGGGAAAAATGTTTCCCCATCCGAGAAGAGATTTCAGTTTGGAGCAATCAATATTTCGTCATTTTGAGTTTACAATCTTTTTTTTTCTGTTCTTCTTTTTTCACTGCCCTCCAACTCCCTCTTCGCGTATAAAAGATTCTAAGTTGCAAACTTGTTTCTATCATTGATGCAAAATAATTTTTGGGTTTGGGTCTCAAATCAGGACCAATGTGAAATATATAATTTTCTTACAGTTAAAAGCTAGGGAGCGCATACCACTGCCAACACCATTGTCACTAAAAGCTCAATGAAAATCAGTTCCTATATAGCTACGATGCAGAGGAGGTAACTGTAAAAATAAATCTCTGGATCTGCCTCAAAATTTAATAAACTTCTTCCTTAGCTGTGGGCCACCCTTCCACAAAATATCATTGAAATTCATTGCAAACTTTTGGAGATATTGTGTGAAAAAACACGCAGACTGACAGACAGACATGAGTGAATACATATATCTCATCTAACTCTCATCAAAGACAAAAATTATGAAAGTACATCTTTAAAAAAATGAAGTGTTACCACTTATCAGTACCAGTTGATAATGACTTAGAAATTGTTCAAATTTTGGTTTCAGCCAATGACATTACTATTAAGTTGATGACCTTGAGAAAGACATGATACCAATCTTTCCTGAGCAATGTTCATAGCCAATCATCTTGACTGTGGTCTTTTCACTGATACTTTTTAAATGAATACAGGGAATAAAGAGTGAAAATGGTGCTGTGCAATGTTTCCTTCATTATAATCCAGTACACAGATACAAGCAACAATCTTGAGTAGAGAGTAAAGGTTAGCTGAGCAAGTTTTCTACACTATAATACTTGGCAGAGCTGAAACATGGAACCTAACCAAGAGATTGCCCTTCAAACTAAGAACCATGCAATTTGCACATGAGAGGCTCATGCTTAACATCACATAGAGAGACCACAAGACAGCACAATATATTAGAAAGCAAACAGGTGTCAGAGATATCATAAAGAAATATTAGAGAGCTCAAATGACAATGGACAGGCCATGTTGCAAGAATGTGAGACAACTGCTGGACATCATGACTCACAATGTGGATCCACAGAGATCATATGCGAAATTGTGGCTGGCAAAATATAAGATGGCATGATGATTTAGACAAGTTCAGTAGGTATTGGCACTGTGACACTCGGGAGCCAGAGAACTGGCAGATCTTGGGGAAGATCTATGTCTAACAATAGCCTTCAAAAGGCTGCTGATGCTGATGATGACATATGCAAACAACAATCTTTAGAAAATGAAATATGGAAAAGAGAGTAAAGGTGATCATGAGCATCACCTTTTCTTCATTATAATCCAGTACACATGAAAGCCACAATCCTCATCTCAAAAATGAAATAGGAGAGAAAGAGTGAGCATGATGCTGCAAAAGTCTCCCTTATTACAATACAATAAACATAGAAGTCTCAATCCATTATACATGATATTTCATTAAGCCAACTTCCCATTGGTCTTAAAAAGAAGGGTCTACAACCAGTGTACCCCCCCCC
>VCCN01004113.1:4432929-4444701 GCA_006491835.1 Architeuthis dux | reverse complement strand
CGGCTAGACTTCGAAGTTCTTTGAGGTTTGTGATATGTGAAATTGACTTAGAGGTGTCAAGCACCTGAAGTGGCATCACTAACTTCACCCGCTATTTACCCATAGATGGGGGAGGGGTGGCGTGGAGAGATGGATTCATGTCTTTCCCAAAGGCATTAGTGAAAAGTGAACGCAGATAGTCTCAACCTGAGTTTGAACTTGCGGGTTCCATTTTCCATGCTGCTAACTGCCTGGCCACTGGCAATTGCAAATGGCTACCATAAATAACTGGATATGTTCGTAGCCACACAAGTATTTGAAGAACTAAGCTACTTATCAGTTGTTTTAATGCATCCACCTCCACTGACTGTATTTTTATGCGTGTATGAATATATTTATGCACATATTATTGGATTTATTTTGCCACCTTCATATTTGAACAACTTAATCCCTATTTGCTCCAAAGGAAGTGATCTTTTTACACAAGCCATCCAGATGTTATTGCTTCTGTTTGAGACGAGAGATTATTGACTGTTGATACAAGGCTACAGAATCAGTGAATTATCTGTTTTTAATAAAGCTGTCATGGTTTATGCTTCAGCGAATGAGCTTAGTCTTGTAGTTTTCTGGAAGTGTGGAGTGGCCAAGCGGTTATATAAGACAGGACTCAACGAACCGGGTTCAAATTCCAGCTGAGATAGTTTGTTTTCATTTCACACCACTACCCTTTGGAAAGGCATGAATCCGCCTCTCCCTACCCAGCAACGGGTAAAATAGTGGAGGGTGAAGTGAGTGATGCCATTTCAGGTACGTGTTGCTTCTAAGTCTATTTCACATATCGAAAACCGGAGCCAAGAAAGAGAAAGTGAGTTTGTTGGAGTCCGAGCAGGGATGGCTGAAGCCATATCCAGTGCAAGGGCACTAACAAAGTAACTTGGCATTTACAAACTCAAATTGGTATCACTACAGTACTTACGGCTAAAAAGCTTCTCGTTATACCAAACGTTTAATGATTTGTTGAAGCTTCAGATTTCAACCCCTATATCCAGTGACATAGTGTGGGAACACGTGGAAATGGCATCCTTACATTTTTGGAGGAGGTGAAACAGCATTCACTCACCATCTATATATACTACTAAAATTCTTATTCTGTTTGTCTGTTTGTACCCTTAAATTAGCTGAACCGGTGCATTGTAGCTATATATATTGAATCAAGGAATCCCTTAAATACACTAACCTGAAGAATACTTTAAAAGATCTGGCTGTAGAGGGTTGCTCCACTCACCAGATTGCCATGCTCATTAGAGCAGGCAGCCCTGTGTTCCTTCACTTCTTTTTTAGCACAACAACACTGCCTATATCTGCCTTTATTTTTGTCAAATGAACGAAACTGTAATTATTGAAATATGAAACACTATATTCTTCTCTCTCTGATCCATATTGAACTTTTTCTATCTTTTAGAGTTATTCCTAGCATTGCTCTTTCCATGGCTCTCTGTGCGATTATAAGTGGGATCAGAGAGAGAGGACTAGAGTGAAGGATATTATACAAATAATTAAGCAGAAAAAATGGAGATGGGCCAGTCACCTAGCAAGATGAGATGACAATAGATGGGGCAAAAGACTAACCGTTTGGTGCCAATGGGACAGGTTAGCACAATCTAGGTCGTCATGAAAGGAGATGGGAAAGGTCTTTGTCCAGGAGGAGGAGGAGGAGGAGACCAGTATAATTTGATGCTGTAATTTAGATGTAAATTTACTATAGTAATTACTGTGTATGTACAAATATATCTATATTTATCTGTACAAATTTCTACATGACCATTCTTGAAAATAAAAATCTTAAAAAACTTCACAAACCTACGAATTATGTTGGCAATATTTTCATCTTTGCTAATAGCATAGAAGAAATTACAAACCTTGAAGCAGACTTTAAAAACCACTCAACGTTAAAAGTTTGGGTGGAAACATCGGAAACAAAGGCCAACCAAGACAACGTTAGCCGGACACCATTAACAAGGACATGGGCCATAGTCTATACCAAGACAGGAAACAGGCAATAAACAAGAACCAATGGAGATTGGTCTGTTGGTGTGCAGTCGCTACGTTGGAATCCCAGCATGCCTCATAAATAAATAAAAAATAAATGTTAGAATGAAACTTCCTTCTTTGATGTTTTAGTTAACGCCAATGGCAACACTTTGCCACCTCTGTGTATAAAGAAACCTAGTTGGAAAAAAACCTGCTGCTAAAAACCTACAATAGTGAATGTCCTGACAGATATAAGTTATTAGTTATAAAAACTCTCATCAACAAAGTTCACCCAATATCCTCGTCTACATTATTCAACAAAGAACTTAATAACATCAAACAAACTTTGCAGCTCGCAATCAGATTTTCTGTTATAGTGAGGAGAGCAATTTTGAGCGCTGGTCATTCAAAGCTTCTGCAGTGTCTGTGTAATATCAATTCAGAAAAAAAAAACCACATTCTGCAAGAAGAACTTGAGAATGGCAGGTCCAAAAAGGTATTAAGCAACTCTCAAAGGCAAGTCAGTCTGCAGACATTGAATCCTATTGAACATGTCTAGGCTATTTTGAATCATGAAATAAGGAAAATGTTCAGAAAACCTTCAACAAAAGAAGATTTGATTAATGATTTCAATACAGCCAGGTTGGATATCACAAAAAAGATAGCAGATCTGCTAAATTTGATGTCTGGAAGAGTGAAAACTTTAAAATCAGCTAATGGAAAGATCACTGAATGAATGCACCTCTTTGAAAATAGAGTTGTCTATTAATTTTTATCATGACTCATTCTCTCTCTCTACATATATATATATTTATATATCTAATGGAAGAAAGAAAGCGGAACTCGATTCCCTACAGTGACAGACTGTTTCATGTTTATTACGATTTTTCAAACTGATTTGAAACAACTACAAGAATTGGTATATATACCTTCCCCTATGATATTCTTGGGTGTATTGATGCGGTCAGCTAGAAAGTGCTCTACCACTCTCATTCCTCTAGAGATAGAGTCAGCAGATAGAGTGGGAGCTATGTTAATATATTTATATATATATATTGGTGAACAACACCTCGCCACCTACACCTCACACAAACTCATCCACATACTCACACACACTGACACCCCCACTCACACTAACCAAAGGCTCTAACAATATAAACAACAATAGATATTCATGAATGGAAATTAATTTTTTCTCTCTCTTCCAAAAGATACGCTGAAGATGACAGAAGTCGAAACTAGTCTGCAAAACGAAAAGAAATACATGAAAGAATAAATATAATGAACTATTTCATACATATACTCCTGGTTTGTCTTAAATTTATTTGTACATATATATATGGTATACAAAAGGATAAAGGTTATCCGACATAATTGTTAGCTTTGGTTAATGACAGATATTAACAGATTAAAAATGCAACAAAATATTGTATACTTACAGAGATCCTTTATTCATATTAATGACCGCAGTCAACGAAACACGTGTGTCCTACACTGAGCTCTTTATTCTACTACTGATATCAATACCCTAATGGCTGCTCGTTGACCAGAACATAAAACAGCGTCCCCTAGCAGAAGTCTTCTGCCTAAGGGGAATAACTCATGATACTTACTTAACAATAATGATGCTAGGAAAAAGACAATGTGTAGACTCAGAATAATTTGCAAGAAATTTATTTAATACCTTAACATGTTTCGACTTATTGGGTCGTTTTCAAAAGGAAAATCAGAGAAAGCGAGTTGTCATGTCTGCCCTAACCAAGGTTTCTGACTAAATGAAGAATTTTGTGTAGTGAATAGTGCTGGTAAATCTCCCTGTCTAGAGAGAGAGAGAGAGAGAGAGAGAGAGAGAGTGTTTGTGTTGCTAGATTTTATCAGTGATATGGCATTTGGTGACCTCAATGTATTGACCAAAGTGTCTTGGGGAAAAGTGTGTGTATGTGTGGGCTAGGGTGTGTAATGTATTGATGATGGTGATGATTTGTTGGTATCCTGTGGATGTGTGTGCTAGAGAATATCAAGGTTTGTATGTGTGAGAATATTTGGGTGTAGCTTGTGTGTAGGGGGATGTTAAGGTGTGTTGTTAGTATTGTGTGAAGATGTTAGCCTGCTAGAGTGAGTGTATGTGTGTTGGTGTGTTGTTAATATCATGTGCAGATGTCAGCCTGTTTATGTGTGTTGTGATTGTATATTCTCACACATCTTCACATGATATTAACAACACACCTTAACATCCCCCTACACACACACACACACACAATATATATATATATATACATACACATCATTGAATAAAGGCTCTTCTTTGAAAAGAGAGTTGTCTATTGACTTTTATCATGTCTCATTCTCTCTCTCTCTCTACACATACACACACATATATATATATAATGGATGTGTGAGTGGTGTAATGGTTAATGGCACTGACAATGGAATTGGTTAGCCCAAGTCGAGGTTGTTTACATTCACTTAGTACTAATACCCTTGGGAGAGGCATGACTTTGTCTCTTCTCCCCCAGCTGTGGGTAAAATAGCAGGGCAGACTGGACTCTCTAGCCTTGGGAGGCAACCAGTCTGAGAGAAGGACAACTCTGAATTTAAAACCAGCTCACCAGAAAATATTGGCAACGGCTGAGCTCAATTAAACTCTACCTTCCCTAAAACGCTGACCATAAAGCCATCATGGGAGGTGTTGGGCGATGCTTTTGCCCAACAGTGGACTTGAAATGGATGATGGTGATGATGATGATGATGATGATGATGATGATGATGATGGTGGTGGTGGTGGTGGCGGTGGTGGTGGTGATGATGATGATGATGATGATGATGATGATGATGATGATGATGTATTTATATGGGATTTAATCAGCTGTTAGCATAGAATTATTCTGTAGAGATTTTCTATATTTACAGTTTTCATAAAAAGTAAAAATAAATTGCTGCCGTACATAAAGTCTTTAAAAATTTGAGGTAAAATTTGTTTGGTAGTTGCTTTTAGTTTTTAAATCTTACTTCTTTTTTTCTCAAATTTCCTTATTATTCTATGTACTGAGATTATTCCTTTTTTCCAATCAGAATACAAATTGGCAGATGTGTGTGCGTGCGCATATGTGTGTGCATGTGTGTGCATGTGTGTGCATGTGTGGGTGTGCATTCACATAGACTCACAGATAGTCATCTAATATTAGAAACCATCAACCAAAACTGTTACCAAAACTATCTACATAGGTTTCTTCTGTTTTTAAACTGGTCTGGCTGGCTGGCTATCTATGCATGCAGGTCACAACAATGGAGCTAGAGGGCTGAGAAATTAAACACTTACTCCTTATTATGTCTAGAAAAAAACATTTTTTTTGTTTTTTTAAAATCCACCCACCCAGTTTTTAGTAGGCGGTTCATTTTGCAATGTAAGTTTATGCTAAATTGATAATTGATCCCTTAGTTTGTGTCTGGCAGTATTCACGCTTTTTTTTTGAAAAATCAGACGTTGTTTTAATGATTACTGCCTAACAAAATGCGAGAGAAGTAACTCATTCATTGATTGCCCCTTTTTCAAATTTTTTTTATTAATCACCCCCAACACGACATGCTGCCAAAAGACATTGGTCGCATGACAGTTTCTATTGATTGACTAACCAGACCTGTCCTACTAGTAGTTATGATGTTAATTACCAAAAGTGATTAAATCCTAAAACATTTTCAGGTTCCATAGAATATAAACTGAATAAGTAAAAGTAGAATATATTAGTAAATGAAGTGGTTTAGTCCTGCAGGAACGTGTGGGAACAGTATTCCCTTACTTTGTTTCAGCATTCCTTCATGATTTATATACTACTAAAATTCTCTATTCTTTTGTACCCACAAATTAGCCAAAATGGTGCATTTTAACCATATATATCGAATCAAAAATGTGCCCCCAGTCTGAACCACCCAGCTATAGAGGCTTGCTTTTCTCATTGGATCACTACGTTCGCTAGAGCAGGCAGCCCTGCATTCCCTCACTTCTTTTTTTAGCACTACACCACTGAGTACATGATATTAAAATTAATTGATTATTCTAATCAATTTGTGCAATAAAGTGCTCCAAGGCAGCAGGGAAATTTTAAAAAAAGAAGGTTTGCAGAATTAAAAAGAAATTCTATGAATGTGCATCAGAAAAATTGCATTTTTACACTAATATATGCTGTAGGCTGTTTTATATTCTTTTAAACATTGCATTTCTCTGTAACTGCATTGCTATGTTATGTTCTGCCACTAAATGAGGAAGACATACAATCGTGGGCGTCTGCTGACACTTTTCCAGGGGGTGCAAACGGGGATATATTTCCAGTGAGGGGGGTATATTCGGAATATATCTTAGTGGCAAACCTGTTACACGATAGGCATTCCACTCGTGGAGAAGGTGCTGCACTCACTGCCATTTGTAGTGTAAGCAAGACGACCCCCTCTATGATCAAGTAAATCATATAAATGGTGCATTTGACCGTTGACTGACCCCGGGGCAACATGATGGTACATAATGATACAGTCTTTTTTATACAGAAACATTAAGTTAGGGTTACATAAAACAATTGTACTGCACCATTATCCTTTATTATCCCTGTTTGCCTTGCCCCCATCCCCCACCCCCAGTGAACACCCATGCATACAATCAAATTGTTAGACAATTCGATTTACTTCATTTTGTTTATTTTAATATACAAGGTCATTTTGAATATCTTGAGAACCAGTTGTACGGCCTTGATATAATTTGACAACCAATCAGAGGGGACTTTACTGCGAATGTGTGAACAGACTGTCGAATTCACAATGACCGGGCCTGCCTATTCTTCATGTCTCGTGCAGGGTTCATCACATACCCCAGATCTGTCAGCCCCAAATACAGTTCAGATTTGGCGCCCTGCGATTTCTGTCTTTTCGCCTTTTGAAAGGGAGGAGATTTCAGACCGTAGACGAGATTAAGGAGAATATGATGGGGCAACTGATGTTGATCCTGAAAGAGGACTTTGCAAACTGTTTTGAAAAGTGGGATAAGTGTTTGAGCTCCCAAGTGGAACACTTTGAAGAGGACTAAGGTAGACTAAGAATAAGCTCTTGGTGAGACTTGAACTCACATGCCTCTTGCCGGAAGGAAGACTGGTTAAATGCTCCAGCTGCTATGCCAACTTAGCTATGGGAGTTTTGATGGCTCACAGAAGTCCAAATTCAACATTTAAACCTACTCTCCATCACAATATCTCCTGACAAGAGGGACGTGAGTTCAAGTCTCACTGAGAGCTTATTCTTTATGTTTACCGTGTTGTTTATTCACTGCCGTAGATTGACGGCCTGAGTTAAGTTCAAAAATTAAGATGAAGGTAAATAGTAGCCAAAATTCAATAATAATGGTTTACAATACTTCATCTAATAAATCTAATAATGATAAAATAGTAGAGAGGGATTTTCAAATATGATGTTGCGTTACTGTTTAGTGGTCAATCGGGGTGTCCAGCCTGCAAAAGGCCAGCATTAGTGGAAAGAAAGAATTCAATATTTTCTTGTATTGGTTGCCCGACATGGCTACTAGACAAAGCTAGAGCTTGGCCACACATTCAACACATGATTCAGTTGGTCAGCCAGAAAAGAATGTCTTTCCTATCTCAACTTTTGCATAGTCAATACTGCTTCAGTAACAAAGTGCATAAAGTCATAATCACCCTCAGCCTACCATTGCAAGCAGATAACAACACCCCAATATCCTTCACAGGGCTTAATAGATAAAGAGATCTATTTATCGTGGTCTTTTCTTATTTATTCATCTATCTGTGCCAGCCTGTTTCTATCTACCTATCAGCCAATATTGTAAGAAGCTCATATCTATCTATTCTGTTCAGATCACTAATTAGAAACCGTCAGCCAAAACTGTCAACATTAGGTTTCTCCAGTTTTTAAGTTGGTCTGGCTGGCTATGTATGTATGTATCATGTGTACAGGCCATAACAATGGAGCAAAAGGGCTGAAAATGTCAACATCTACTTCTGAAAATGTCTAGAAAAAAAACGATTCTTTTTTTTTTTAAACCTCCCCCTAAATAGATTTTTAGTGGATGGTTCAATTTGCAATGTCAATTTATGCTAAATTAGTCCCTTAGTTTGTGTCTGGCAGTATTCAGCATTTGAAAATTCAGACTTTTTCAGTGATCACTGTCCAACAAAAAGTGAGAGAAGTAACCTATTCATTGATCACCCCTTTTTCCAATTCTTTAATTGATCAACCCCAACACGCCAAGCTGCCAAAAGATGTTGGTCACGTGATGGCTTCTATTGAGCAACTAACCAGACCTGTTTTCATATCTATAAAGCCATTGATCCTCCTGTCCAGCAATCTTATCCCATTCATTTCTATCTAATCTAGTTTGTATTGATCTATCTTTGCAATCCTTTTCTTATCTCATCGTCTTAATATCTATCAGCTTATCTAACTAGCCCGATAGTTAACCCTCAGTTTTATATCTATGATATCTCATCTAATATTCTTCAGAGTGTTCAAATGATAGACAGTCTTACCTAACCAATATAGCCAGCAATCTCGTTTACTTCAATTTTATGCAATCTTTTACCTACCTTTCAACATCCTATTTATATCGATCAAGTCCTCTATCTACTTACAAATCTCCATGTATGCACAAAGAGCAGCAAAGTTCTGTCGAAGACTAATTGGTCCGTAATAATTTATTATCAGCTTATTAAAATATTAATTTTCTAATTAAATGTTTCAAATAAATCTTCATGCAAAAGGTTTTTGAGAAAAATGTCATGGCATAAAAGCAGGCCGGCCATACGGTTCCTGGTGCCTTGAGCAAGCAGACCCATTACCCTTTATAGTATTATGTAATTTATTTATTTATGTTTTACAGTGTAGCATCAAATATCTTGGGGTCTACCTTGATGAGACCCTCAATGGTGGATTCCACTGTAAAATCTTAACCAAGAAATTGAAAGGCGAAATGGCATATTTTATAAAGCCAGGAAATCTCTGTATTATGCTATTTTCTCATCTCATCTTACCTATGGTTGCCAGATATGGGGACAAAGCTCAACTATCTATAAGAAAATGTTTTTTAAATTGCAAAATAGGGCCATTCGTACTATATCCTTTTCTGATTTTCATGCTAATTATAACCATATATATGGTAATCTCAACATCCTCAAACTTAAAAATCAAATGGTATTGCAAATTTTTTACTTGTACATGACACATTAAATAAGGTATCCCCACCTTGTCTTCAAGAGTATTTTAGGCGAACAAAAGAAATTCATTCATTAGGTACAAAAGGATCCAAACTGGGATGCCTCTATGTTCCATCTTGCATAACAACTAGATATGGATTAAATTCAATCACCAAAAAATGCATTACTGATAATAATTTTACAAGAAAACTTAAGATTGATCTACTTATCACGATTTGGACATAAATCTAACATCAAATCAATTTTCATTAAATCCTACATCTAAATCTAAAATCAACCATATATCTATATCTAATTCTTCTTATGATTTTTTCTTTTTCTAATATATTCTTCATTGACATACTCTGCCTTACTCTTTTGTAACCACTCTTTCCCACAATGTGACTTTGAAGAAAATTCGGACAAATATTTTCTAATTAATTGAAACAATGAAAAACTAAAGGCAATGCTCCTAGATCAGAATACTCCACGGCCATCTCAAAATTCAACTAAATAAATAAAAGGAGAAAAGCTAAGTTTTTTTACAATAATCAGGTAAAAGAAAACAGTTTTAATAGTCTGATACTATAATATACAAATTGATACTAAATATCAATAATTTAAATTACAAATCCTACCATCTGAGGCATATGACAGGTGGCCCGTAGCACTTGTTGCCCTGGGCAACTGCCTGTGTTGCCAGTACTTTGATCTGGCACTGTATAAAAGACAAAAAATGATATTCACTCACCAGAATGAGACGAAGCAGTAAGTAGAGAGATAGGTTAAGAAAAGCAATGAACAGAGAGATATGAATGACTAACAAAATAGCCATAAAAAAATACAAAACAGACTAGCATTCCAAGGGAAATTATGAATCACTCCCACCCATATATGCTGTGTTGGGGTGATCAATTAAAAAGTTGGAAAGAGGGATGATCAATGAATAAGTTACTTCTCTTGCCTTTTGTTGGGCAATGATCACTAAAAAAAGTCTAAATTTTCAAAAAGCAAGCAGGCAAAAACTAGTAACCAATTTAACATAAGCTTACATTGCATATTGAACCCCCCTCTAAAAACCTATTTAGGGAATTTTTCAAAAAACAAAAAAGAACGTTTTCCCTACTCATTGAAGGGAATGTGTGTGCAAAATTTCAAGTTTATACTATGAACGGTTAGGGCTGGGCAAAGTCCAGATACACAGATAGATACATCATCATCATGATCATCAGCCTTTCCCATCTCCTTCCATGGCAACCTATCTTGTGTTAATCTCTGCCAAGTCTTACTGGCAAACTTTTCTATCTCGTCCCTCCATCTTGCGTCTGGTCTTTTCCTACTGCGTTTATTGTCCTTCGGGCAACATTCGGTTAGTCTTTTCCCCCATCTATTGTCATCTCTTTTTGCTAGGTGGCCAGCCCATCTCCATTTTTGCCGCTTAATTAGTTGTATAATATCCTTCACTAGTCCTCTCTCTGATCCATGTTGACCTTTTTCTATCTCTTAGAGTTATCCTAGCATTGCTCTTTCCATGTTTCTCTGTGCTATTCTAAGTTGGTTTTCAGCTTGTTTGCTTAATTTCCATGTTTCACATCCATAGGTCATGGCTGGTATTATGGAACCTTTATATACTTTATGTTTTAAGCACATACTCTTCAAAATGTCTCTAGTCATACTGAATGCTTTCCAACCTATCGTTATGCATCGTTTTATTTTGCAGTCATGGTCTTTTTCTAGCTTTATTATCTGTCCTAGGTAGATGTAGATACATATAAATGTCAGAAGACATGAATAACCTAAATCCAACAATAAACCAGTGTTGTGGGTAACAGTGATTAATATAAAGGAGATAGATATAACTTGAGAGATAGAAAAGAAATTGATGAATTATTCTGCACAAATGGATAAAGAGGAATGTGACAAACATAAATCAGCAAGATAAGCAAATATGAAAAATGATGCATAGATAAATATCTTGTAAGTAAAAACAACAGATGACGTTCATAATTGGAACTTAGCAATAGTGAATATTTTTTAATGGATTTCAGCCTTTGCCATGAAATTTGGCTCAAGTTCAATGCTCTCCTAATACACTTTCCCCAGCAATGACTCTCCTGTTCCTCCTGAGTTGCTTGTGTATAGTTTCACACATTGCATCCATGGGCATCCACTGCCATTTTTCCAGTTATGTAAGTTATCAGGTGAGGGACTACGGAGTGCTTAAGCTGAGACTCATCCTAAGCTATCACTGTTCATAGTGACTACTTGATCCCTGGCCTCTATAAGGTTCCAACTTTCAACCCTTCCCACCTCTCAGTGAGAGGGCTTGATCCAAGGTGGGAGGGTGGCAAATGCCCTGTTTGTTCCCCACAGCGGATGCCCATGACTGCATCCCAATCCTTTTGGCCACATCTTTTTGGAGAGAATATGAAAGAACTAGCACTATATACTTTTATCTATTCCAATTGTAATACCTAGGATTTCTCAGCTTCCCTATTTGTAAGATGAACAAGAAGTTTCTGAAATACTGACATCTATAGTGAGAGCAGACAAAGCA
>VCCN01004113.1:4416679-4429317 GCA_006491835.1 Architeuthis dux | reverse complement strand
AAATGAGCTCCTTTCTTTTGTTTCTGAAATAAATAAATAAAATCAAACAAACAAACAAACAAAACGGTTGAATGGAAAAGCAGTAAGTAAAGGAAGTAACGAGGTAAGTAGTGCCCTTACGCTGGCTATGGTTTCAGCATCCATGCGTTGTGCTCCACATATCACATTACTACTTACTCGGCCTGAACATGATATGTGAATTCGACTTAGAGGTGACAAGTACCCGAAGTGGTGTCACTCACTTCACCCTGTGCTATTTTGCCCATATCTGGGGGGGGGGGTACATTCATGCCTTTCACAAGTCCATTAGCGCAAAGTGAACACAAACTCGGCTTGCAGAGTCTGTTCTCCATGTTGTTACCTGCTCGACGACACCGCAACTCCCGTCTCTGAAATATATACATAAAAACAAACAAACAAAACAAAAGTATGGTTGAATGAAAAAGGCATTAACCAAAGGAAGTAACGAGGTAAGTACTGCCCTTATGCTGGCTATGGCTTCAGTCATCCCGGCTTGGGCTCCACATATCACATTAATTATTACTTACTCGGCCTGTCCGATTAGACTTAGAGGCAACAAGTACCCAAAGTGGTGTCACTCACTTCACTCTGTGCTATTTTGCCCATAGCTGGGGGGAGGGGGGGAGAACAGATGGATTCATGCCTTTCCCAAGGAAATTAGCGCAAAGTGAACGCAAACTGACCTGGTCGGAGTTTGAACTCGGCATGCAGAGTTCGTTCTCAGTGCTGTTACTCGCTCATCCACCCCGCACCTCCTGTTACTGAAATAAATACATAAAAACAAACAAAAATACGGTTGAATGAAAAAGGCAGTAAGCAAAGGAAGTAATAAAATCAAACAATTTGAGGGACTCTCAGCTCCTGTTGGCCATATTGAATTTGATATCTTTTAATGCTCTTATTCAATTTGGCCAAAATCCAAAATCTATTTCTTTTCTTTTGTTCTCTTTGCCTCTCGCCTCCCTTCGGACTTTTGTTCTTTGAGTCTTTGCACCAAGCTCTAATCAATGCAGATTTATTGGCAAAGGAGAAAAAAAAAAAAACCTGATATGACAAGCTGAAAAAAGTCAAAAGGTAAAATAAAAACAAATAAGACATCAATAACAAAACCCAATCATCAAAGAACAACTTTCTCCCACTTAGGCCCCGCCCTTTATAATGAACCCAGACAAAATCTAAAATGTTACTAAGTTTATCAGGACTTATATCAGATTCTTTATGACATATCTGGAGCCATGATATATATTATATATTAAATAAAAATGTTTAATTTATGCCTGTGTGAACAAGGGTTTGTGTGTACACACATGTATATATAAGAGAAGAAGTGTGTGGTGAAGTCCACTGTCTGGACTCTTTGTGGGGTATATTGGATATGCACTTCAAATATGTTTTTAAAAAAAAAAGAAGGAAAATGATTTCATAGGAATATTTTCTATTTGAACTAGCTAGGCCAGAACTTACAATAAACTTTCAGCCAGTTATTCAGCTGCATTTTCAAAAAAGCTCCCTTCTTTGCTTGTTAATTCCATTATTAGAGCATATGATATTATCAGAATATTGCATCTGTATGTGCAAAGCTGCTGCTGCTGCTGCTCATCATCATCATCATCATCATCATCATCATCATCATCATCATCATCATCTTTCTTTCTTTCTTTCTTTCTTTATTCGGTACTTTGTACCCTTAAAGTGTCTTTACTCGTAGGACATGAACTCTTTTTTGTTTTGCATCATATCTTGTATTTCTGTATTGGGTCCTTTGTACACTTAAAGTGTCTTTACTCATAGATCTTGTTCAGTAAGGACATGAACTCTTTTTTATTTTGCATCATATCTTGTATTTCTGTATTGGGTCCTTTACTCGTATATTCTGTTCAGTAAGAATGTGAACTTTTTTTTGCTTTACATCATATCTTATATTTGCCTTGTGGAGATACTCAGTTCTTTTTCGAATTTTAGCCAACAATCGCGTGCAAACTTTTTACGGTCAGTCGAGAAAATTATTTGTTTTTGAAACGAGTCATTTTCTAATCTAATTATACGGGCAACATGTTTCAGGTGCTGTGTTTTACAAAAATGTGCAATACTCAGAGTTTTAATTGCCTGTAGTATTAAATGTAATAATCCTTGAATTTCTTAGATGAAGCATTATTAATGTTTTACTAGTATTTCTTACATCTTATTTCTGTTGCTTTTTATCACAATTCTCAGGTCATTATTCTACAATTGCCAAGTAAGCAGTAGGGATCAGGACTAAAGAATAAGCTTCTGGTGAGATTTGAACTTATATTAATATATTACATCCTTGGGAACCTGTTTTACCCTGACAGCACCTAGCCGATTATGCTAGGAAATTTATTTAGCTATATTTCTTTCTTCTCCAATCACTATACTACCATCTTGTTTCTTTATTTATACTAGTAGTATAAGATGTAATAGTTTTTGAATTTCTTAATAAAAGCATTTTCATTATTATTAATTTTTTACTAGTATTCCTTTCATCTTATTTCTGTTGCTCTTTATCAACAAGATAAAAGAAATACTAGTCAAAGATTATGGAGTTAAATGCTGAATGACATTGGAATTTTCGATTGCAACAGAAAGTTCTCACCTCTTCTATAATTACAATTTTAGCATTAAGAATGAGAAATTCAAATGTTCTGTCATGCCTTTCTAACAGAATAGTTAAGAAACATCAATATTTTTTTTATTTCTGCAAACAAAGTTGTGGGATGTATATCTATTCATTCATGTCTGTTTGTCCATATGTCTGTCTGTCTGCCTGTTCATCTGTCTGTCTGCATGATATCTCCAAATGTTCCCAATGAATTTCAATGAAATTTTGTGGAAGAGTGGGAATAGGGCTATGGAAGAAGTGCTTACATTTTTGGGTGCATCCATGAATTTTTTCCTCCAGTGTAGTCCACACCACACAATATCTCCAAAAGTTCCCAATGAATTTCATTGAAATTTTTTTGGAAGGGTGGGCCATGGGCTAAGAAAGAATTGATTATATTTTGGAGCATGTCCAGGAATTATTTACAGCTACCTCCCCTGCATCGTAAATATTTATGAATTGATTTTCATTTAGTTTTTAGTGACAATTGCTTTTATCAAATTCCAGGACAAAGTCAGGAGTTGGCTTTGTTTTCCAACCGTAACAAGAACAAGAGCAACAAGAACAAGAACAATCCCCACCAAAATTAGGGGTGTAAAATTCACATTTCCCTGCCGTCATTTGAACCTACGACCAACTGTCTTACTGACTTAGCTAAATTGACAAGTCTTAGATTTTTTATTTTGTTTCTAATAAATAAATAGAGAAAAAAAAAATTTTTTATTAGTTTTTATTTATTATATATACAATACAAAAGTTGCAGTAATCATCTTCAGTCAGAATAGAAGTAGGAGTGGAATTTGACCCTGCAGAAGCCAGTCTTGTCTAGTTCTTGCCAATTGCAGATCTCATAAACATACTTAAGTACCAACTCGCAACACTTCACTACACCAGCAGACTCATCATTTTTGCTTGGGTATTAACAAACAATAGAGAAATCAGGATATTATAGTCAGGTAGTACAAATCTCCAAAAGAGATTGTCTGCTCTCATCAAACATCAACTTATGGAGAAATGCACTTTTAAACAAGTTTTTCCATGATTGTCATCCAACAGGGGTCAATAAGACGGGTAATCTGCTCGGCAGCTTTGCAACATTTTGCAGTCTAAGTTACTTCTTATCGCAGCTGAAGATCAGTAAATGTGAGAAAATCTAAGCCTTCTTCACTAATGTAATATGAGTTGAGGTTTGCCATGACAGATACATCAGTTGTAAACTTCATCCAATAATCAGCTGCCTTTCCCTTCTTTTTAGAAACCGTCAATCAAAACTGTCAACATAGGTTTCTTCAGTTTTCAAGTTGGTCTAGCTGTCTATGTATGTATCACATGTACAGTCTGTACCAACGGAGCTGGGGCTGAAAATTTCAATATTTACTCCTTAATGTCTACAAAAGAAATCTTTTTGGAGATCCTTCCCTTAGTAGGTTTTTAAGTGGGGGGGTTCAGTTTGCAATGTAAGTTTATGCTAAATTGATCCCTTAGTTGGTGTCTGGCAGCATCCACATGTGTTATTTTTGAAAATTTGGACTATTTTAGTGATCACTGCCCAATAAAAGGCGAGAGAAGTAACTTATTCGTTGATCACCTCTTTTTCAATTTTTTTAATTGATCACCCCCAACACGGCATGCTGCCAAAAGACATTGGTCATGTGACAGTTTCTATTGAGTGACTAACCAGAACTGTTACTTTTGTTGATATTGTAATGGGATTAACTGTTTGTCATTCCCTCACCATTGGACAATGGTTGGAATTCCATTTCTTTTCAAGATTCACAGGAAAGCAAAGATTTTCAAACAGTCAGCAAGTTTATTTTCATCAGTCAACACAGATTTGTTAAACTTTTTATCAGGTGATTAATTAAGAAATTGGAAAAAGGGGTGATCAATGAATGAGTTACTTCTCTACCCTTTTCTCTGGCAGTGATCACTAAAAAAAAGTCTGAATTTTCAAAAAACTTAGCCAAAACTTACATTGCGAATCAAACCCAACACTGAAAACCTATTATGGGGGGTGAATTTAAAAGAAACAAAAAATACTGTTTCTTTTTTAGACATAATCAGGAGTAAATATTTAAATTTTCAGCCCTCTTGCTCCATGCATAACATACATACATAGCCAGCCAGCCAGACCAACTTAAAAACTGAAGAAACCTATGTTGACAGTTTTGGTTGACGGTTTCTAATAGTCAAAATAAAAAAATTCTCTGATGTGAAATCAGATTTTTCTGTTGTGGTGAAACTGAGAGAAACAATTGGAAAAGGAAATTCTCATGACTACTGACAAGCTCAGTCAGTCTTAGCTAGTTTGGTGAGATAGAGTCCTCACAATAGCTGGGGCCTGGGAGGGAAGGTAAGTGGGGTGAGGCAAAGTCGCAAGTAAATAAATAAATATGAATACTATACTTTAAAGGCCGCTGAAGTTCATCTTGTTGGGGTCACCAAGAAACTTAGGGGCAGGCTCTGTGCAGTATTATTTGAGTAACTTCAATAACTGTCACAAAAGCAGCAGAAACTGATTGACCACACACTACAAAAACTATTTTAGACAGTGGAACATAATATTACTTACAGTAATATTATATTCCAAAACATAATACAAAACCTATTTTAGACAGTGGAACATACTATTGCTTACAGTAATATTACGTTCCAAAACATAATACAAAAACTATATTAGACAGTGGAACATACTATTACTTACAGTAATATTATGTTCCAAAACATAATACAAAAACTATTTTAGACAGTGGAACATACTATTACTTACAGTAATATTATGTTCCAAAACATAATACAACAACTATTTTAAACAGTGGAACATACTATTACTTACAGTAATATTATGTTCCAAAACATAATGCAAAAACTATTTTAAACAGTGGAACATACTATTGCTTACAGTAATATTATGTTCCAAAACATAATACAAAAACTATTTTAAACAGTGGAACATACTATTACTTACAGTAATATTATGTTCCAAAACATAATACAAAAACTATTTTAGACAGCGGAACATACTATTAATTACAGTAATATTATGTTCCGAAACATAATACAAAAACTATTTTAGACAGTGGAACATAATATTACTTACAGTAATATTATGTTCCACTGTCTAAAATAGTTTTTGTAGTGTATGGTCAAACAGTTTCTGGTTGGCACATCTGCCTCACATGCAGAAGTTCCCCGGTTTGATTCCCGGTATGAACGAAGAGTGTGGGAAACTCTTCATTAGGACAAATTTCCCTGTGCACTCAGCAGCTAATTGAGTACACTCTAAGCTGTGATTAGGGTGGAGGTATCCCATCAGTGGACTTTCATCCTATCAAGGGGATGGTCATAACATCTTGTAATAATAAAGTCCTAGTTTCGACCAGACTTGAAGCTAGCAA
Source organism: Architeuthis dux (assembly GCA_006491835.1). Lineage (NCBI taxonomy): Eukaryota > Metazoa > Mollusca > Cephalopoda > Oegopsida > Architeuthidae > Architeuthis > Architeuthis dux. The sequence continues at coordinate 4,423,278 of VCCN01004113.1, read as the reverse complement.
AGATCACTAAGATGACGTAAGCAACGAAAACCGGGACTTCATCACTGGCCATTTATACTCCAATGGGAGTTGTCTCTTAACAGACGGATGCTTACTGTTATTGTTATTGCATTGTGTTATTAGTAGATGAGAGAGATCGAGAACACACGTGTGTGTTTCATGACCTGTAAGTAAATCTTCTGCTTGCATTTTTAATCTCTAATATCTGTCATTATACCAACCTTACACTTACATTACAAAATATTACTATCCAGAGCACAGCAGTAAGCTAAGATGACTCCAACAACCTTCTGCTGAAGTGTGGTTCAATAAATATGAAGATACTTTCCAGACTGGTTTTGCTAAGTTCAAGGATATCTGAAAGATCAAACTGTTTGTGCAGAAATTAGAGACAACAAAGTGTGAAAGACTCATAAATTATATCCTCCTCAAGCATCTTCATAACATTACTTTTAATAAAGCTTTTAAAAAGCTTTAAAAAAGATCTTGGGCTCTATGTTCATCAAGTTATTTCTAATTAACAGATTATATCAGTATCTCAAACAGGTCTGGTTAGTCATTCAATAGAAACCGTCACGTGATCAATGTGTTTTGGCAGCATGCTATGTTTGAGGTGATCAATTAAAAAATTGGAAAATAGGGGTGATCAGTGAATAAGTTACTTCGCTCACCTTTTGTTAGGCTGTGATCATTAAAAAAGTTTGAAGTTTTAAAAAAACAAGCTTGATCGCAGCCGGACACAAACTAAGGGAGCAATTTAACATAAACTTACATTGTAAATAGAACCCCCTTCTAAAAACCTATCTTGGGGGGAATTTTCAGGAGAAAAAAAACTGTTTTTTTTTAGACATAATAAGTAGTAATTGTTTACATTTTCAGCCCTCTAGTTCCATTGGTGTGGCCTGTACACACAACACATACATACATAGATAGCCAGACTCACTTGAAAACTGAAGAAACTTATGTTTAGTTGACAGTTTCTAAATGGTGAGAAATGTGTCTGATATTTTTTATATATGCTGGGCGAGTAAATCTTGAATGTGAACACTTCAAGTTTCATAACAGGATCAAGGATGCTTAATGTTCATTTGTAAATTGCAGTCACTAGAGGTCACTGAAAATAATAATTGCAGAAAACATGATTCAGTTATGTTCCAACAGCTACCTCTGATTCCACTTGCACCATTTCTACATCTTGAGTAGGTGTTATTTATTTGACTCCCCACGACAGCAAATTTGACACAAGGTCAGTTTATGTGAACATGCAGGCAGAAGGGGTGGAGATCCCAAATCCCTGTTCATTTATATCATTGGGTATTGCAGATTCTATAAATACAAAGAAAACTGCTCAAAGAAAATTCAGAGATTTGTGGTTTACCTGATGTGCTGACTGAGATTAAGGCTTAAAGTAACAAGTAGAGAAACACAATCACAAACAACTCAACTTACCATGCTTGAACAAGGCTAGATATAACAACACTCATGGGCTTATGGGAACTCTTTGGTTAAGGAGGGCAGAATGCTGATTTGCCCCAGATTTTACTTGGTTTTGCCCAAAATGTTACACTGATTTGCCTGAATTACAGAAACTGTGTTGCCTGATTTACAGTGTTTTGCCTGAATTACAGTGATTTGCCCGAAATTTTACACTGTTTTGCCTGAATTTTGTGGGGCAGTTGCCCCACCTTCCCCCTATCTTGTATGCCCATGGCAACACTTTTTTTTGCCTGAATCACACTGATTTGCCAAAATTTGCACTGATTTGCCTGAAATTTTATGCTGTTTTGGATGAATTACTCTGATTTGCCTGAGATTTTACACTGTTTTGGCTGAGTTATACTGATTTGCCCCAAATTCTACACTGTTTTGCCTGAATTTTGTGGAGCAGTTGCCCCACCTTCCCTGTGGCTTTTACGCCCATGGCAACACTTCATACAATATCAATAAAATCTTTTACATGCACTCATTCCTCTCCATCTTAAAAAAAAAAGCTTTCTATATAATTTGTTCTGACAATCTCCCAACCAAATGTTGCATATAATACTTGTATCACTTGGCTGTAGAATTGGTCACTTTCTATGTGTGTGTACTGTTGTCTTCTTCAGCTAACTAGATGCAGGTAATGCTCTTCATTGTTGAACAAAAGAAGATCCCTTGACTGATAAGCTTGGCATGCTATTTCTCTCTGCCTTAGCCATTAACAAATGAACTCAAAAACCTTTGTCACTATCAGCACATCATAACAGTCAGTGCACAACAGATCAGATCAGATCATACAGCACAACACTGTGAGTCATTAGGTCATTCACAATGTCCTGCTAACAGTATTGGTTGTTCATCAATTTTTATTAAAATCTGAGGCAGTGTTCTCTTCTCCAGGTTTTTTCCCCCAGCAAAAAGTATAGTTTATTCTTGAACTAGATAATCTCCTTGAAAACATTCATGGATATATTTGAATATTTTATTAGATTATCTTTTTAGAAAAGAAACTTCTGAACTTTTTTTAGTGGAAGAGTCCATTGTTCCAAATGTTGTGTAGGAAATATTTTTAGCAGCAAAATTGTTACCTTTAAGTGGAAGAGTCCATTGCTACGGACAGATAAAAATCACACTGTTCATTGTATTAGTAGATTCTTGAATACAATTGTGATAATACAGGGTTTCTTTATAAATGTCTCTGTGTCTAAATTAAAAGAAGTGAATGTTGTGTAAGTTTTTACTGAATTTGCAAAAACAGCGATCGTTAATCTTTTAGCAACAGACAATTTAGAAGATACTGGTCATTTTAATTTAATATTTTATGTCTTTTAGGTATTTCCATTTCGTCATTCAGGTGACCAGATGTCTGGCTTTATGCTGGACAGTCCGGCTTTTAAGCACTCTGTCCTATGTCTGGTGCGATGTCACGCCAGACAGAAAATTTCTCCTCCTTTTTGGGGTCAAACTGAAAAACTTACTTCAGATATACTTAGAACAATGGGAAGTGAAAGCCATAAAACAGTGGGAAGTGAAAGCCAATGGCAACTACATATAATAAAAATACGTTAATGTTTTTGGGGAAATTTTACAAAAATTACTAGAAAATCACATTCATATAATGAAGTGATAATTGACAAATCAAAAATTCTTCGAAATATTTTGTATATTTTATAAAAATGTCTTATATATTTACAACTCATCATTAACAACATGTCCAAGAGAGTCAATCTGTCCAAATCCTTCTTTTCAGTCGTCAATATTTTCCTTTTTTGAAATTTGGAAATGCCCCCCCCTAATACCCTTTGTGGACCCACAGGGGTCTGCGAACCGCAGATTCGGAACCCGGGGCTAGAGTCTCCTCCTTTTTGGAAGTTTGGAGATGGCCACCCTGCCTTAACTGTAAGCCAATTATAATAGAAGCCACTATGGAAAAATATTTTGCTTGGAAGATCAGTACATTTCATGCAACTCTTTCTTCATACTGAAATCTTTCCTTCATTTTTTTATAGGTCACTAATTTATGATCTTCCATCTGTAATACTCCACAGTATTTATACTTTTATAGGTTTTTAATTTATGATCTTCCATCTGTAATACTCCACAGTATTTATACTTTTTACCATAGTTCCCTAAAAGCTGTGCATGTATGCAAGCTCACACACACATTTTGCCACCAACACTCTAAGGAACTTAGTGTGCCCAAAAAGGTTACTTAAAAAAATGTTGTAATTATACTTAGAATTATAATAATAATATATTATAATTATACTTATTGAAAATAATTTCTTAGCTAACTGTTTCTTGAAAATATTCGTTTTTTTCAAATACCACATTTGTACATCACTAATTTCCTGTTCTGGTTTGTACAGCATGGCTGCAGCCATGTTTGGCAGACTGTGTTCAGATCTGTTTCAAATTCTGTAAATAGCATACTGAGTTTTTATGGAAAAAAAAATTCATTGAAAAAAATATTGATTGACTATGTGGAATTCAAAAGAATCAAAGGGCATGAAGTGCAAAGAACTGCAAGTTTTATTTAAAGTTGAATGGCTTAACAACATAATAACAATGCACACATACTTTTATCACAGGAAAAAATTGGCACAACATAAGATTTTTGCGGACATTGACTACTAAAAATTAGAGGGAACTTTGTTTATTACGCATGAAAACATATGAATTAATGAAAAAACAAAAGGGGATTTGGCTCTGCCATTTCTGGCACAAAAGTGTTTTTAAGAGTTTTTGGTTAATGGGAGTCTACTATAAAATCCAACATTCTAAACATGGTGTGAACTGAGACTTGAACACCAAATCAATAACAGAACAAGTCTGGTTAGTCACACAATAGAAACTGTTACATGACCAACGTCTTTTGGTGGTGATCAATTAAAAAATTGGAAAAAGCGGGTGATCAATGAATAAGTTACTTCTCTTGCCTTCTGTTGGGCAGTAATCACTAAAATAGTCTGAATTTAAAAAACCAAGTGTGAATGCTGCTGGACACAAACTAAGGGATCAATTTAGCATAAACTTACATTGCAAATTGAACCCTCCACTAAAAACCTATTTTGGGGGGGAATTTTCAATGTTTTTTCTAGATATAATGGGGATTAAATGTTTAAATTTTCAGCCGTTTAGCTCCATTGGTGCTGCCTGTACGTGCGATACATACATAGCCAGCCAGACCAACTTGAAAACTGAAGAAACCTACGTTGACAGTTTTGGTTGACGGTTTCTAAAACAGGATAACTATAAGATCTTTAACTCAATTAGTTTGTGCAGTCATGATCAAACAGCCAAAGAATCTGAGTGATGATCTGGTTTGTTACTAAATACAGGAAAATCTGACCAAAAATTGTTGTTTTCAATATGATGTGGCTAGGAGTGCCCACAGACATTAGATGATGACTCGTGGCCTAAAGCTCCCGGGGATGGTACTGCCTTGTGCGCATCCAACTTTGGCCTGAGAAGCCATCGACAAAGTCATGGACACCAAAGACGAAATCCTAACCAATGATGAAAACCAAAAGACAAACCAAAGATAAATCAATCTCGAGACCAAAAATTGATACCAAGAAGGGGAATAGAGGACACCATGATCGATATTGACGGACTGCCTCAAGCAAGCAAGGCTAGGAGTGTGACAAAGATATTTATGCCAAATGGAGGCAGAGGCCAGTGAAAAGAGACCCATAAATATTCAGTTCCTCTAAGGAGGGAGAAAGAATTAGAGACAGAATTCCCTCCTGTCCAGAAATTTTCAGTTAAAACTTGGTCTGCAATTAAGGCACATCCATACTTTTTAGATATATCAAAGACTTGCTGCAAGTTCCACGCAAATAGCTTCTTCTCAAGAACATGTGGAATAAACTCCCTTCTGAATATTTTCCCAATGAGTACAATCTTGACATTTTTAAATCCAGAGAGAACAAGTGACTAACCTAATGTTATTCTTTTTTTAAATTCTCATTGCTCTTCATTTTTAGTGTTTCTAACTCTTATATAAGTCATTTTAACTCTCTTAGTCATTTTTAGTTTTCATTTTAAACTTGTCACATTTTAGTGCTTCCAACTTTACAATTTTAACATCGATAAGCTATTTTAACATGTTTGTTTTTTTACTGGTCTTAATTTTGAGACATATATAACTCCTTTGATGTGAAAAGTGGCCAAAAGGCCTTGCTTAGGGTGACCAGAAGTAAAAAAGATTTTTAAAAAGAAAAAAAAAAGAAAAAAGACAGTCCAAAAGTTGAGATACTAAACTTTGGAATAAAATCTTGTGGAAGCACCAAAGGAAGATGAATGTCTGTGGCCAAAAGGACAGGAAAATGGGAGACAGTTTGCATCAAGATGACTGACATGAATCTGAAATATTTACTGATACTAATTCACTCTTGTTCTGAATATATGGATATGTTTACATAAATATTCTTTGTAATAAGGCAGCTATAACATGAAAAGCTATAATCAAAAACTGTCTGTGTATTACAGAAGGACAGATGGCCATGCCATGGGGAACATTTTCACCAAATGATTTGCCATAAATAAGGAAGCCAGCTGAAAAAGGAAAAAAATGTTTGATATTTTTGTATGTCTCCACCATTTTTCATTAATGAAATGTAAGAATAAAAGTGTTTCAGTGCAGTTTTTCTGGATTTCACAGAAAATTGTCACTGAGTGGAATGGTATATATAAAAGATAGCTGGTTCCTTTCTTCCTTACAATTTTCTTTTACATTGAAGCTACACCATTTAATTAGCAATAAATGTTTGGAGAACATCTACAATCTGAGATTAAATTTGTGAATTGGACACACACACACACAATCTTATTTAGTGCTGATCATTGTTAGAAAAGGGGAAAACCTTCTAAAGCTTAAGGTAAGTAACCACCTATTCTATTATAAAGGGAGAGAGGATAAGAAATTCAGTGGCGTAGGATTCTTAGTCAATAATAACATTGCAGGCAACATTCTAAGTTTTGACAGTATATCAGACAGAATAGCTTAGATAACAGTTAGATTAAGCAAAAGATACAGACTAAAGGTAATCCAGGTCTCCGTGCCTACTTCGAAAAGTTCTGACCAAGAGATTGAATAGGTTTATGATGACATCGGT